>JAULKM010111380.1:0-22940 GCA_032355605.1 Rubia tinctorum
AAAGAGAGAGAAACGAAGAAAATAATGAAGAAGAAAAAATGAACAGGGACGGAGGGAGAACTTGCTTTTCCATTTCTGCCCTGTGAAAGCATTGACCAGCATCCATTTCTTAAAGTGCGTGCCAAAACCAATTGTGCAATATATACAGGGACGGAGGGAGTATGTTGTAGTTTTGTTGGTTTTAACATTTCAATTTCTCCCACATTCATTAAACAACAATTGATTGTTGTATGATGTAACGGATATTGACGAACAATTGTTTGTGTTATCAAATATTAAATATTATAAGTGGAACGATGTTTAACCTATTAAACTGCGACCTTGCACAAATCGATGGAGCAAACGACACATTACCGACGTCGCATAAGTCGAAGTAATTTTTTTGGCGACATTGGCCATTCAAAACGACGTCATATTCTTCAGCTTTCCACGTTAGCTGGTACATGATGTGGGTCCTCCACAGCTCCCGATGTCGCTAAACATTGTCTACGACATTGCTCTTAGTAGATCGACGTCGTCTTTGACGACGTCGCAGTATTTCCTCTCCCATCGTCCGCCTACTTACTATGGCCGACGGCGCATGCATGTGGATGTCCACATTGATTGTAACAAAGTCGCATCTAAGCTCTCCTATCTTAAGCCTTCTTGATTGAACCGACGTCGGTCTGAAACCGAGGTAAAAGGTACTATTTACATCGGTTCCGAACCGAGGTAAAAAATGTACTTTTTACTACATCAGTATTACCTCGGTTTTTTTAGGACTAAAAATCGAGATAAAAAGGCTTGTAGAACCGAGGTAATAGTTGTTTCTTGTACTGAATTAGAATGTCATTGTACTAATACAAGACGTTTCTAATTATTGGCATGGTGTCTGGTTTAACATTCTTATAAATTTGTCAGCTCCTAGAACACCAAACAAACTAGATAACAATGCATGGTAGGATTATGATGAGATCCTTGAATTCTGTTCATATCAGATTCAATTGCCAAAAAAAGTATCTATCTCAAAGGCATTCAAAGTTGTGACTTGTTCAATCACAACTAATGGTATCAGAGTTTTTCTTACAGAAACAATAGATAGAAGGCAAATTGAAAGAAAAGTCCTTTAAAACATTTGGTAATGCAATATCTTTTTAAAAGCCTCTATTTCTTTGGAATGGGTGTAGACCCCTAGTGTTTGAAAAAGAAAACTTTCAGTTTTTTGCTTATAAGCTCATATGTGATTTTAGATTGAAGAATCCATTTTGTGATGGCTTCCAGATCATGATGTCTTCATATTCAGGAAAAAAAAGTTGATGATTTTGTTCCAGTATACTAATTGCTTGATCAGAAAGTATGTTTTTGAGTTATTTGTATACTGACTGGTTGGTTAGGAACCCTAAAACGGAGATTTCAGAGAATGGAATATCTGATTCAGAGTCACATGTGTTTATGATGGGGCCTAAATAAAACTAACTAGCTTCTCAAAATTAATTAATTTCCTTTCTCTATTTTAATCTGAGTGTTATTGATTGCAGTTTCATTTGTTTCTCTGATTCTTTTCCGCGTTTTAGATTTTTTGTGATGATATGATATAATCCGTCCAACTATAAATTACTTATTTATTTTTTAAGAGTCAAATTTTAAAAACTTTGAACTTAAATATAATATATAAATAATAAAAATTTCATATAAGATATTGTTAGATTTATCTTAACATGTATTTTTTAAATATCAATTTTTATGCGGTATTATTGTAGTTAACTAAAGATATTTACGGTCAAACATACTCATTGAAGGCCGTGAAAAAGTGAATAAGCATTTTTTAGTGGGACGGAGGGAGTATACCACTACACTTTTCCCTATAAAGATTTTCCTTGTAGCAATTTCCACCAAGTGAAAACTTTTAATCAGTGTGTGTATGCTTTTAAAACCAATTCATTTTCATTAGTTGGATAGCACAATTTAGAATACGCTCTCCAAATTCTTTAGTTCTTGGAATCAGTTAAGTTTGAGTTTCATGGGAATATAGCCATTGTTTATGCATCTGATCATTTGTGCATTTATTAGGCTTTAGCATTGTGATAAGATGAAGAGGGATTGAGGATAATACATGTTTGATTAGGATAGGAGTTTATTATACCTTGATTGGATTCTTGAGTTTACTGAATTTAGCATTCTCATAAAGTAGGAATTTTTCGTAAAAATTGGGCATTCCAAATATTTAAAAGTTTGATTAAAACCATTCGATTTTCAGATATGTGATAATGTTTTGAGGGGTGAATTTGGATAAGAATACGGAGGATTTTTTAAAGTTAATTTTCTGGCCTAAGGCTATTTAAAAATATTTTTAAAAACTAAGTATAGTTTTAACTCCTTATTTTAATTTTTTCTTAAAAATTGTTGTGTCATAGACAAAGAGAGGTGTGCTGCTTTAATCATTTCATCTTGTAGTTTAAAGTTTTCTAGATTGGCAAATTTAAAAAAAGTTCAAATTTCTAGTGAAGCATTCAACCATTAATATAAAACGCAAAGGGGATAACGGATCTCCTTGATTTCGACCTATAGGGGCTGGAAAGAATTCATATGGAGTACCATTAATCAGGATAGAAAAGAAAGATGCCTTTATATTTCCCCTTTTGAGTTTGACAAATGGTTAATAAAAACCAAGTTGAGTCAACATTTTGGATAAAAGGGACCATGAAACCCTATCAAAAGTTGTCATTTTTCTAATTTTATTATAATATTATATCCTTTTGATTTAGAATGAAGGAAGTTGGTTATTTCCTGCATCACAAGGACATTATCAGCAAGTTCTCTCCCTCAGACAAAAACTGATGGTTCTGGACTTATAATGTCATTCATTAGAGTTTTTAATCATTCAGGCAAAATTTTAGAGAATACTTTGTTGGTAAAATTAAAGATATTGATTGGGATATAATCCTTAAAGGAGGAGCATACCACTTTTTTGGTTATAACACTACTGCAGAGACCCCCTCCCTATGGCACCAGCATTTTGGTACATAGACACTAGTAATTCGGCCCCCGGACTACCGGTACCTAAGTATGGTGGTGTTGAAATGTAGTTACAAAGGTACCGATAGTGTATACCAGTGCTGGAATATAGATTCCAGCAACGGTATACACTACCGGTGCTATAAATCTACATTCCAAAACTCCCCTACTTAGGCACTCTTGCTTTCTCTTTTTTTTTCCATCCTAGTGTTCATCAAGAGAGGAGGAGAAAAGTAGTGAAGTGGGTAGGTAACTAACTCAATCAATAGGAATTCTCTCTAGAACCCTAGAAGGAAGCCTGCGGCTAGGAACCAGAGAACGAGAAGGTTGAAGCCAACCTCGCTGGCAGGTATAATCGAGCCTCTACCCATCCCAAAGCAACCATGGTATCTTAAGGGGTCAAAATACTAGTGCCTATACTCATTTGTATCGGTGTTAGTAAATAGGTGATCAATAAAAAAGATCTGGCCAGTAAGTTTATACTCACCGGCCGAAATATGAAACTTATACATCAAAACATAAAATAACCAGAAGTTCATGTAAGAAAAATGTAAATTCATAACCACAACTCAGAAGTTCATTACTTATGTATGAAAATATATAACCCACTATTCATGAAACAAACTAGATCTAAATATAGATTAACAACATCAATGATTATAAAAACTAAAACGTAATCTCCATAAACCCTAGATAACATCAAAGAATCAGAACCCCACTACGATAAGAGTGCGGGGAAATGGCATCTGGGTTGGTCCTGAGGTGGCATCGGGAACGGTGCGCCATGGGGAGATGGTATCATGGCTAGTCCAGGAGACCTCATTGGGGATGGTGCGCTACGGGGAGGGCGGAGGGTCGGTTGTCGTCAGCGGCATTGAAGACATCAAAGTGAGGCTAGGTGGCGGAGATGGAGATGGAGACGTGGTGGAGGAGGAGAGAGAGGATGAGAGGAGGTAGAGGTAGGAGAATGGGAAGGCAATGAGGGTTGGTTAGATTTAGGGTTTGAAATTTAGTTTATAAAGACAAAGTTTTAATGGTTGAGATTCAATCAACAAAGGAAATCAATGGTTCAGATGAAACCAAGTTGGGCTCCTTTTTTTACTCTGTAGCACCGGTACAAATATCGGTGCCCAAAATGGCTCATACTGGTGCCTACGTATGTGAAAAGCAGCTGCTTAAGTCTTCTTTAAATAGCTTTTCCAAAAAAATTGAACCCGAGAGCAAATCAGAAAAAAATTCTAAGTATGAAGCACCGGTAAAAAAACTGGTGACAAAATGGCTCATGTTGATGCCTATGTATATGAAAGGCAGCTTCTTATGCCTGCTTTAAATTGAGCACATTTATTATTTTTTGGACCCAAGAGCAAACATGGAAAAAAATTCTAAGCATGTAGCACCGATGCTAAGTCCAATATTTCAAAATTTTAACAATCCATCCAAAAATTGGAATAAAATTTGAAAAATTCATTTTCTCGCCATAACTTAGCACCGGTATGAATGAAAAACAATTCCGGTGGTAGTATTATTTGAAATTTTTATGAACTATATAATTTTTACTATTTGGTCCATAGAAAAAATTTGGAGGAGGATAATCATAAATTTGAAGACACTAAAATGAAATTAAATAAGATGCTATTGCATCTTTGAAATTCGAGGTAAAGTGGATGAACGGAAGAGCCTGAAACATATTTATGAAAAATTACGCTATGACCCAAAATTTGTTGGGACTTTATCCTTCTCTTTGAAGCACGATTTTTTTATTCTTTCATAAATATATAAAGAGAAAATAAATATTTTTTAATGCAAAATTTGAAAAACGCTAGTACTTTAATAGAAGTAAGTTAGAATTGATTAATTAGAAGTAAGAAAGGGAAATTGGAAATAATTATGGATATATTCTTGTACCCGATTGTTGATAAATATTTCGTTACGGACTTGAAAAATTCAATGGGGGTGTATAGTGTAGCATCATGCTCGAGCGGATTTCAATTTGGAGTTACGAGTAAAGTTTTTACCTTTTGCACTTAGGTCCCTCCAAAAAAGTTGGAGTCGTCGAATCACAAAATTGGCGGCAATAAAATGCAATTCAATAGAGATTGTAACTTTCCAATTTGGTCATGTATGGGTGAACTGAAGGGGCTCAAAAGTCAACATTGATTAATTCTATAAATTCTTAGAAAATTACACTGTGGCCCAAAATTGTGCTATTCCATTACCCATTACTCCAAAAAAACATGGTTTTTTTGTTATTCTTGCCTAAATATAGAAGTATAAAATAAATTGTTTTTTGGTAAAATATTGAAAAGAACTAGTGCATGTTCTAGAGTAATTCATGGTTGATTACTTAAAAGTTACAAAGTAAAACCGGACAGGATTATGGATATTTTCGTGTGCCTGATTTTTTATGATATTCCCTTATAGACATGAAAAATACACCGAGGGGTGTATTTGGTAGGATCACATTAGAGCAGATTTCAATTTGGAGTTAAGAATAAACTTTTTAACTTTTTGCACTTAGGTCCATTTAAGAAAATTGGAGGCGTCGAATCACAAAATTGGCAACACCAAAGTGCAATTCACAAAGAAACAATCATGACTTGCTGATTTGGGCCTGCACAGGGAAACCAAGGGGTCTCGAATCTAAACAATGATTCATTCTACACAATTTTTATAGTTTACACTGTGGTCATCAAATATTACAAACAAACCATTCTCACCAAAAATCCACTTTTAATCCGCCAAAAAAAGGGTAGGTGAGCATTAAATGCACTCATAGCACCGGCATAATATAACCTATACCGGTGCTAGCTTTTTTCCCACCACAATTTTACCTGCCAAAATTACTAGTTCGGTCATAGGCAACAGGTATTAGCAGCGCTATATGTCATTCAGACAAAATCGGTGCTGAAAAATATCAAATTTAGACATTTTTCCTTCAAAGGCACCGGTATCTAGCACAAGAATTTAATTAACCGGTGCTGGATTTGTTCATAGACACCAGTATTAGCACCGGTATATATATCATTCAGACAAAACCAGTGTTGTAAAATATCAAATTCAGATATTTTTTCTTCAAAGGAACCGGTATTTAGTGAACCGGTGCTGAATTTTATTCATAGACACTGGTATTAGCACCGGTATATGTCATTCAGACAAAATCGGTGCTCGAAAATATCAAATTCAGATATATTTTTTCTTCAAAGGCACCGATATTTAGTGAACCCATGGTGGATATATTAATAGGCACCGGTATTTTGGTTCATTTGCTAAATTATCGGCGCCTGTGATATTTCTAGCACCTGTATTACTCTCCCATCACTGGTATACCGGTGCCTATCTACCTGTTTTCCGGTAGTGTAAGGACTATCATTTTTTATGAAATGGCTTTGAGGATTGTTGTTCTCTGGAGGTAGTCATCTGCAACAAGTAAGAAATTATCTTTTATCATGTTCCAACATTTTTGGAAAACACAGACCAGAGAATCTATCCGGTCCTGGTCCTCAACTGTCATCCATTTTGCGTATTATGTCTGTAAGTTCAGACATTGATACAGGTTTTGTTAGTTTTCTGTTCATTTTCATGTGTGATAATATTTGGTATGTTTTCTAGAATGCATGATGTGTTAATACCTGAATCATATGAGTTTTCTTCAATTAATAGATCAGAAAAGAAGTGCAAAACTATTTTTCCTAAGTTCAGATTGTTCTTGAATCTAGTTACCATCTTTATCTTTCAATGCTGAAATCAGTTTCTTTTTATGTTTGGCTTTTATTCACTACTGAAACACCCCCCTCCCCTCTCTCCCTCACAAGCACCGGTAATTTACCGCTAAGGCACTGGTAAAATTGCCCCCTAAGATATCAGTGCCTAAGTGAATCGGTGCAAATTTTTACAATTTTGAGCACTGGTAAAGCGTATTGGTGCTATAAACATGAGCACCGGTAACGAAAGATACTGGTGCTTGATCATTTCCATACCAGTGTTCAATAAGGAATTACCAGTTACATGTGTTGGGCACCGATATGTTGAAAACCCTACTGGTGCTTATTTTTTCAGCACCGGTTTTTATTTTTGTATCAGTGCCTATTAATTTTTAGAATAAGCTTGTATTATAGAGCCGGCATAAAATTTGTTAGCACCAGAATGAGAAATTTGACAGTGCTCATCTTATTCAGCCACGAATGTTCATTAGGAACCACTGCCTATTAATTTTTGAATCAGGTAGTATTATAGAATTGGCATAGCGTTTCTTAGCACCGGAATTAAAATGTTAGGTCATTTATATCAGAACCGGTACGTAATCGATTAATAGAACCGGCATCATTTCAAAGCAACGATTCATGAATATGACAATTATCGACGAAGGCTGGAACTGGTATGGTATTAATAATAAAACTAGTGCTAGAATTATTAAAATTGAATTAGATAATTTTAAAATTCGTGCACCATCCCGGATCAACCACGGGGAATATGTATTTAATAAATCTCATAGAACTTACGAAAAAAGAGTAAATTTGTTATTGAAAAAAATAAGAATCCACAAATAAAAATAAAGAAAGCATAACACATCATTGTTAATATACAAACTCCCATCACTCATCCACACCTATCAATCAATCAAAGGCTTCAATGTCATTTAACTTGTTTTGCATAAACATTAACCCATGCCCCGCACCATTTGTCTGCCACCTCTTGAAGTTCGTATGTGTTGTATTGACCTTGGTTCTCTTGAAAAATCTGCAATTTGATTAAATCTCAGTTAGTAGGACGTGGTACTGAAAATGAAGGCATAACTATTGTTATTGTTTAGTATTTGTGATATTTACGTCAAGTGGATTCTTTGAAGTTATCTTCAGGACCAACTCTTCTAGGAACAACATGACATAATATCCGCATTCCCAGCAACTTCCTTGGTCTCGGTGCTAAGATAGAAAACAGCTATTCCCAATGTTTAATCAGTGTATAGAGAGGAAAAAATATAAAGTACTTGTAAAATAGTTTTAAGAATACTTACGTTGATGTTTGTTATGTTCCCGTTGAAATCGGCAGAGGGTTCATTTTTCCTCTTCTCCCTCTCATATTTACATGCAAGTATGTGGATATATTATTTTCAAATATTATTTTCAAAACTTTGAAAGGAAAAATGAAGTATATTTGAATGGATAGAAATATCTGGAAATCACTTGGCTTCTGACGTAATTGTCGAATTTTATATCATCGGTCATTGTGTCCATGGTGAAAACATCATTTGTAACGGGACAAATAATGATGAGGAACCAAAGTGGCCTGGGTTAATACTTAACACATTAATTTCTTGACCAATTTTTTTACTAAACAGATAGTAATATAAACATTAAGGAAATATGTCTGACCTCCCGAGGTATGGTACCAAATAAATGTCAGCTTTGGATGCAGCCATCATATCCCATATGAGGGCAAGTCGGTTAGTGATATCACTCTTTTCATGACTGGCGTTTGTCCTTCCTGTGTTTGCGGCACTGAATTTGAATCTGCCCATGTTGGTGTCCTCTGCTTTATTCCACGGGTGTCAATTTAAGTCATCGATTGTATGTGAAATCTGAATTGGGAAATTGAAATTTTGAAACTTACCCCACCCACAAATCCATTTGGGCGTTCGAGATCCATATCATGCCATGACAATTCCTGAGCTTGCCTCCGAACTCTAACATTTGCTCTATATCTATGCAACATTTGTAAGGTTTGGCGAATGTGGATTCCGGAAACACGGTGTAATATGCAACCTTGCCTGTAGAATTTATTTCCTTTGCCACCTCATTCCAAAATTTGATGAGCTCTTTCATCATTGGATAGTCATTCAATTTGCGTCGGTTTACAATCTACACGTGCAAAGTTTAAATAAAATACATTAAGTATATCAAAAGTGTTGAAATAAAATAGTAATGTGGTAGTTTCCCCGGCCTGTAACTGGTCATAGAATCGGATGGATTCATCGACGATGTATTGACAAGTTGTTACATGTGACAGGAAAACAATGTCATTTTGCAATCAAGATTTGAATGTTGGGTATATGCACACATTAAATTATTTATATAAAATATTTTAACGGAAATACCTCGTCGTTGGGGACCTCCAAGAATTCTCATTCCTTGTCTGGGGAAACCATGACAGGCACGCCCTTTTCCTCTTCCTTCGGGGGCTCCTCATCTTGGTCGATCAAAGCTACTAGCCACTCAACCACATGTCCAACAGCCTCTCCAACATCGATGAATTTGTGGTTGGCAGAAGGCAATCCTGCCTTAGCATGGAAGACCGACTCACAAACTCGGACACGAGAAACTCCACCTGTTGAAGTATGGTTGTGGCATTTTTTTTGAAGAAAACCTTTTGCCACTATAGCCCTTGACCCATCAAGGTTCTTGAACAACAAAGAAACCTTCTCCCCATTCTGTTAGCATTATAAAACAAGATTTTTTTATAAAAGAAATAAACATTTATAGGATAGAAATACCAGGGATGACATAAATTAAATGGAATTGAAATCTAATTTTTTTGCCTCATCATCCTCCTCCTCACCGCTGGGAGCACCCTCAGACTTGGTTTGTTCTGTGCTGACCTAGCCTATTGTCTTATCAATGAATGACTTTGGATCATCGAGCCCCATTGGGATTTGAACTTCTCTATCAACTGCAATCCCCTTGACTAGATATTCAATGTATGCCAATATCACCTTGACCATCGGTTTTTCTATCAGTTGCTTCTTCGGAATTACCGTCCCGGGGGATGAGTTTCTACTGCATTTTCTTTAGCTGCGGGACAGATAAGGTACGACAATATCTTTTGGGAGGTTGGTTTGAGTACTCCTATACCTCCCTAGGTGATCCTTCTTATCGGTTGCATTTATCAAAATGTTTTCCCCAAGTTCCATGATCAATGTGCCTCTAGCAGCCTCCTCGTTCATCCTTATCTGTGATTAGGTGCAAGTTAAATACATTACAATTAATAGGTAATAGTATGACCAAGTATTTAAAAATACTTACAATATCAATAGCGAAGACCTTGTCCTTCGGGCCTGTAAATGTGCCCTTATCCTCCAGTTTGTTGGACTCGAGGTAAACTAATGATCTGTCCACATTGAAATTCCTAGTACTTAACTCCTGCTCAATATCCTCATCCGTGAAGCCCTGACAAGCAAGTTTCGCTCTCTCTTCTTCTTTCAAATCGTGATGATTTTTTCCCGAGTAACCTGGTGACCGCTTCTACCAGTCCAATGTTTATATTTCTTCTCCTTTGATAGGGAGCTAGCTGTCGGCCGGATTTTCTATCCAAATAACAAGAAGTAAAGTAAGTATTTTGCATTCCATATATGTAACGCATAATGATGCAACTGTTAAGACACGAATGTTCATAAACATGTTACCTCAAATTCGGGTGTCATCCACATTTTGTAGAACTTGTTCCACTCCTCCTTTTTCATCCATTTGTATATCTCCTAAGGTTTCACTTTTGATTTATTTGTTCTGTCAGCCACATGATAGATGTATTCTTTGCAATCTTCAACTTCCAATTGTGGTGGGCGTTGTAGGCCGCAAAAAAACAAACCCCTTCAATTTTTGAAGCTCTGATGCAGTCAATTTTTGCTCAAACTTGAAGCTCGCCACATTTAATTTATAAAATAAATTATGTGAGCTACCAATCCTCGATAAATATTTTCTACCAATAGACGACAACAAAACTAATGGACATTATAAAATTGTCGATGCGAATAAATCTTACCAAAATATCCTTCCATGTCTTCTCATTGGTGACACTGGGAGCGTTATTACAGTGCATATGTGTCCCGAACTTGATGCGCCACCGGAATGCATAGTTACAATATGCAGTCCACACGGTCTAATTCTTTGTGCAGACCATGTCAGACAGGTTGAACTAAACCAGCACGAGATCCCTCTCCTTTGCGAGCATCATAGATTAGCATGTAGTTGTACCACGCTCCTTGCACCAAGTCTCAATTTCAAATTTGTTGAAGGCTTTCCCGTGCTTTCCACCCACCTTCGATACATCGTTTGTTCCGGAGGCTCCTCATCCGGTAAAGAGGAAACTGCATCGTTAGTCTCATCAGGTTCCTCAATTTTTAAGCTGGGGGAAACGACGGGTGTGGCGGCCTCATTGGACACGATTTTCCATTGTGCCTCACCCCTCTTTCTCTTGCCGACGTCGATGCCTTTCTTTGGTTTGGGAGGCATGTACAATCCACAATACAAAGCCGTTAATAATCAACCATACATAAAACTGAACAATCCAAATCCACAAGAACCACAGCATTCCAAGAACCTCATCAATCCAAAATCCACAAGAACCACATCAAAAACCACTTCAATCCAAGAATTAATATCGCAATCCACAATCCCACAATTTTCATAAATAAAATTTCACAGTTCAAATTCCATAACAAACACATCAATCGACAATCCACCAAGAACCACATGATTCCATTAGAACTCAATCCATAACAAAAAAAAAACATAATCCAAGAAATCAAAATACTACCAAAGCTTATCACCTTCCATTCAAACCCTATCCAAAACCAATATATATAATTTTACAAAATACAAAAAAATATACAATGTGATGGAATCCATTACCATGAAACACATAAAGTATCCACCACAATGACATTTTAGTTCTTTGAGATAGTTCATCGAACATGATATACACATGGAATGATTCAAGCTAAGAAAGGTAAAATCACAAACTTTTACGCACATGCAATGGCAATGGGACACTCACCTTTGATTCATTTGACCACTTGTAGTATGGAGAGACCGGAATGGTAGCCGTTCACCGCCAAAGAGGAAGAAATCACCAGCGGTGAAAAATGCATTAGTTCGCGTGAGATTTTCTTTGATTTTGGTGCCTAAAACTTTGGTCCATTGAGCTTATATACACGGTGAGGTTAATGTGGAAGTAATTGAGAGTTATGGAGAGTTAAAGATGGTTTTGACGTGGAAGGGGTGATCGTTAATGGCGGAAGTTGAAGAGGAACCGCCATCGACGAAGATGAAACTGACGGCGGTTCCTGAATATGAGCTGTTTATACTAAGAGCAAAAGCACCGATATAAGTGAACTGATACCGGTACCTATGATAAAATATAAAATGTAGAATACGGAGCACCGACATACTATCGGTGCAATAGAAGCAAATATCAGTGCTTTTGGTGTAAGAAAGCAGATGCGCTAGGCTGCTTTATTGTATTTTTTATTTCTAGCAGGGGACAAAAAGTATAGGGACAAAATTTGTGGCTAAGTGCTGAGCACTGCCACTTTAACCGGTGCCCAAACTAAAAATACCAATGCCTTTGTAGTATAAAGCAGTGTGCCAGACTGTTTTAAACTCGCATTTTATTTCTAGCAGTGAACAGAGAGTAAAGGATCAAAAATTTTGGCGAAGTGCTGAGCACCGGCATCAATGTCATTGCTCAAACGAAAATTATCCGTGCCCTTGTAGATTAACGCAACTGCGCTAGGGTGCTGTTATAAGAATTTTTATTTTTGGGCATGGACAGAGAGTAAAGGGTCCAAAATATGTCAAAGTACTGAGCACTGGTATCAAAATCGGCTCCTTTCTATTTGATACCGGTACTTTTAATATTTCATTTTCCCACCATTCTTGTCAGAAATATTTAAATATTTTTGGTTCCCTCTCCAATTTCTAGCACCTGTTGAGTGGTCCTAATGCCGGTTATAACTTCTTTCCACCTATTAAATGTTATGATTTGGGCCCCTTTACTAATTGGCATTAGTTGGATGACTAAATTGAACAAGAAATTAATTAATTCACACATTTATGATGTAGAGATCACGACTTTGTGGTCAATTGTTTAATCACAATATGTTGTAATATGTATGTAGTAAAATTATGTTACGGCCCAAAAAGAATTAAAACCATTATGGCCATGAATTACCCCAACAAGAGTAATAACTCGGTTTATAAAATGGATGCGTACATGTTTGAAGAATAAATTAACGAGAAGTGTGTTCTTGAACCCAATTTTAAAATTATTGCAAATAGTCCATTCTTATGAATTTCTTATTTACGTTCCATTCCGTTGCTACCCCACCCATGAATTTTCATTTCATTTAATAATTATGGTAAAGAAAAAAAATTCATTTTTTGACATATGAGCAAAACCGCTAGTATACGTTCATGAGTCAATGATAATTCTTACGTAGTAGGAACTAAGAGATTTTTAGAAGGTTAAAGAGGACCTTTTCGTGGCCGGTCATTGATACTAAGTTGGCGTCTGAGTTGTAAAATACATCGGGGGATTACTTGTTTGATTAATTTCAAGCGGATTTCAATTTTGAGTCACAAGCAAACTTTTTTACTTTTTACGCTATAGTCCCTCCAAGAAAGTTGGAATTGTCGAAATTTGATCGCTGCAACAAATTCCTTGAAAATTACATTGTGACCCTCATTTGAGTTGCAACAACGACCGTTACTCCAATGCACTTGATTTTTGTTATTCTTGGTTTTTCAACTGAATTTATAATAAATTGAATTTTATTGTTATTTTTGGTTTTTTAAATTTTGAATCATAGTGAAAAAATGGTAATATGGTGCCTATATGTGAAATACCAGTGCATAGGAATAATACACTGATGCCACTAATTGCATAACGTACCTGCGACAAGCTACTTTTATATTTATGGCTATGGTCAAAGAATAAATGTTAAGCACCAGTATAACAACCGGTGCCTATGTTAAGTATACCGGTGTATTTGTTGATGAATGCAGCTGCTTAAGGCTGCTTTAATGCGTATTTCAAATTTCTGGTTATAAACAGTGAGCAAATGTCATAAATTGGCTAAGTACTAAGCACCGGTATGGAAGCCAGTGCCTATGATCTCAATACTGGTGCATATCTTGCTTAAAGAAACTGCTCAAGATGCTTTAAAGCGGATTATCGATTACAAAATGTGGCCCTTCCTAAGAAATGGACTTCTAGAATTCAAAATCTATGAAACTAAGAATTCATCTACCCAGCAATAAGATATATATAGTTATGAAAATTTTAACGACACGATGTTCTCTAAAATTTAACGATGCGATGTAACGGGAAATTGTTAATTTATCCAAATACATAATAAACAAAATTAGGGTGTTCCAAATATATAATCATCCAAGAATAATACAATAAAATTTTAATTTCATGAATAATAACGCAAATATGGTTTTGATTCCTCCAAGGAATCTGTGTTGTCCAATTCTTGTGACGTTGATCCCAAGGGATTGTCCTCCGCAATGTCATTGTCGCTCAGTGACAGGAAAGGTCCGACTGTCTTGACCTCATCTGGAAATTGGTAGCTTAGCACTTTCCCCACATGGTCACACGATCTTCGTTGAAATTGGCAATCCATCTGCAAACTTAAAATACCTGTCTCCAATGCGGAGACTCTGGATTCAAGTGACGGGACAGATTGCGAAGGTCTTATCTTGTAGAATAATTCAAGGGCAAACGGTGCCATCAGGTGGCCAAATGTGTCGTGGTCATAGTTTAGTACCCTCGCTTTCAAACAAAATAATAAAATGAGGTTGAAAAATTATAGGATCATTTCTTCTCCTTGTCCTCCATCAAACTCTGTTATATTCCTTCCCCAACATTCCAACAAAGTTTAATTTTAATTTTAATTGCATATAACTTGATTATCCAACTCTTGTGCATTTTGGTGTTCACGATTACGGGGTCAATATGGGAGGCTATGAGGTGATACCACACATTCATTTCCGATGTCAGTGATCATCTGAATTTTTGTCCACCTGGGAAACACTAGAGCATCGACATTGGTACCTTCCCTTGTGATGCACTGCATAATTCTTTTCGATACTTAGATATCCAAATCATCATCCTCATTGATCAATGCTAACATCTCGTCCTCCTCTTATTGTACATTAGGCAATCCATACAATTCATTGATATATTCAGGAGATAGAGGGATTAATTTTCCCCAGCATAATATAACATCTGTGCTCAAGTGACACCGCAGATTTGCATAAAACTCACCTACAATAGTCAAGTTGAAAGCGGGTGGTGTTTCACAAAGTTTTTCCTATCCCAGCTGCCGCATAGTTTCTTGGAAAGGTGGACTTGCTTCTATTCCCCTTTCTGGATAATGCGTCCACATTCGGTAATTTTGGGCTAACAACTTTGCCTTCTTAGGCACAAATCTATCTTCAGACTTCTTCGAGTGAGATCTACTAGATGGTGACAAAAACCCTTCTTTCCTGGGCCTCTTGCTTGGGAATTTGGGGGCCATCACCTATATTCACATACAAGCATTTTATCAAACACCTTATATAAAAGGCAATGTACCGAGAGTTCTAACAAATTCCAACAACATGAAAAATCTGATTATTCGTAAAATATATATCTACCACACACAGAGAGGAATATAAAACTAAATATACTTATTCCAATTAGAATCACAATTGAATGGAAAACTAGCGATTATGATATGAGCTAAGCAATTCATGATTAGGTTTTCATTGCAAATACAAGATTCCATTGAACGAGATCATTACAAGATTAAACTGAATATATGAAATTACCTTATGAAGCACAATAGAAGTGGTGTGGAAAATTAGGGTTTTCGGATCTTTGATGTGCAAATTTTTGTGTGTTAGTATCCTATTGGTAGTGTTGCAGGAAATTAAGTTTTAAAAATAGCTAAACAAACCTTAGCACCTTTACCTAAATCTTCCAAATACCAGTGCCCAATAGTTACAAGCCTAGGAAAATGTAAGTCAAGTATGAAACACCGGTAAAACAACGGGTGCCGCATTTTACAAAGCCGCTGCAAAGTACCTGACAAAACAGACTGGTGCAGCTGCTTTAATGTTTTTTAAAAATATTTGAAGAGACCAGAGAGCAAGTCTCAAGAAAAAATCTAAGTACAAAGCACCAGTAAATCAACTGGTGCATCTATTGAATATACCATTGCCTTTGTATATGAAGGCAGTCTGACGCATCTGCTTTAATGATTTTTAAAAATATGCGAAAAGACTAGAGAGCAAGTCTCAATTTTTTCTATGTATAAAGCACCAGTAAAGAAACCGATGCGTCTATTGAATATACTAGTGCCTTTGTATATTAAGGAAGCCACATTCATGAAAAATCCATTCAATACATCAATAATACTACCAACCAAACCCAATTCATGAATAGTGTGAATCAACATTACAATGATCAAATTATCAAACATGCAAAATTTTATGGCAACCAATCATTCCACACATATACCACCATAAATGGTAAATTAAAACAAAATATAGATTACCTTCAAAGAATTTCATTGATGAGAATTCAATGTCTTTCTCATCCAAAAATTGTCATTAATGAACCCAAAAACCACCTTCTTGCACTTTTTACCAGCCAGAAAAATGTGGTAGGTGTGCATTTAATGCACCAACAGTACCAGTATAAACTACTAGTATCGGTGCTATACAGGCCATTTGCAAAATAGCACCGGTAACTATACCGGTACTAGGACTAAAATTTCAATTCGGTGCTGAGTATTTACGATTTCCATCGTGTTTTTCGCATTAGCACCGATACCAAAACCATTATTAGTGCTGTAATTATTTTTACCCGCGTTATTTACGTTCTAACACTGGTACTGTGCACCGGTATGACATGTACTGATGCTAAATATTATCATGTATCAACCTTCTTTTCATACAAGCATAGATATTTTACACCGGTAAATATTCAACCGGTGCAGATTTTTACATAGGCACCGGTGTATTATCTGGTGCTAGGCATATAATTTTAAATCGGTGCTGGTAAATACCATTTCCCGCATGTTTTTCTCATCAACACCGGTACCAAATACTTTACCGATGCTGGAATTATCTTTTCCCGCATAATTTTCATTTTGGCACCGATACACACCACCTGCGCCGGTATTTTTCTACCGGTGCATATGCCCACATAGCTACCGGTATTATCATTTTTTCGTGATTTTACTGGTGCTAACATGAATACTAGCACCGGTATTCTTACACCAGTACACTTCAACCGGTGCTTATATACCTGTTTTTTAGTAGTGAATGATTGATAAAAAAACTTGATATTAACATCTTCCTCCATAAGCCATTTGATTCTTCATTTTTTTCTCCAAAATATTTCGTGGTTTGTTAGAGCTAAAATTAAGTTTGCTTTAGATAAAATGAAGGTTGTCGGGTTTTTAGGAACTTCTTAATTCTGTAAATCATTTTCTGCTTTTAGAAGTTGTTCTTCGTATGTTTGAACTATATCGAAAACATTTCCAAAGATTATATTATTCCAGAACTTGAGGGTTACTTTAATATTTTTAAATTTGAAGGTTAGCCTTTGCAATCCTGCAGATTCAGTCTGTATATTCCAAGCATCTACGACCAATTTCATAAATGTTGGGTGGTTAATCCAACATTCTTGAAATATTGATGGTTTAGGAATGGACTATTTAAGGTTTTGAAATGTGGAGTATAAGGGGTGTGTGGCCTAATTGTTCTCTTACTTATGTTTTGATGTGAGAAGATTGGAACTCTATCCTCCATTGGTTATTAGATAGTTTTCTATCTAATATTTTCCGTACATTTCCTCTAGGACCCAAGCATGTCCTAGTGAATGAGCTGTATAAGGTAGGTATTGGGGACATGGTAGATTCAGTTTTAAAAACTATTAAAATTTTAGGTACTTTGATCTGCACCGAAAAACATGCGTTAACCAATGCATTAGCACATTTGTTATTATGTTTTGGTTGGTTAATTGCTAGGTTTATTCAGGTTTACATTACACGGGGTTTAGATAGTCATTGTTGATTTTTCATGTTTAAATCCTTAGTTTTATAGACTTATTAGACCTAATGGACACTATGTTCTCACGAGCACCTAAATTATGTTTTTGTGAGCTTATTGGAAGGTTGCTTGTGAGCACTTCGGCATAGATTTTAGAAGGTCATTCGCAAGGGTGGTAGTAGATACTATAAAGTCATTCGCAATAATCGTAGTAGAAAGAATGTCGTGAGTCAAAACGTGGTAATAGATGGAACCAAGCCAAGGAGGAGAGAGGATTTGAAGATCGGGAAAGGAAGAACTGGCACAGCCGTGTAATATTACACGAGTTGTGCCAGCCAACAAGGGTGGGGCCAAGAAACTCTAGCACGGGCCACATAGAATAGCATGGCTCGTGCTTTGCAATAGCGCCTCATGCGGCTAAGTATTGGCATGGGTTGTGCCATATTGCACGACCCGTGCAAAAATCAAGTTCAATACATGAAGACCAGTCGAAAAGATGCACACCCATGCCATCAGTTTCCCAGAAATCAACTCCAAATCGGCAGCCCGCAATGTTTTACATGCCCCGCACCATTCAAAAGGTTAAATCGAGCTTCTAACCGGCGGCGCAAAAATATATACACGGCCCGTGCCATTCAAATGCTCAGGAAGTGATCCTAGCCAACGGCCCGTGAAGAATGTCTCGATCGTGCACTCAGAAAGGCCAAGAACTATGCCCAGCCGTCGGCCTGTGCTGAATTACACGGGTCATTCCAGGCCGAGCCGCACGACCATGTGCTATAGCACAACCCTTGCCAGACGGCTGCTAGGGTTTAGTTTTCCCTTTTTGGGTCTCTTCTAAGGCTCAATTCCTACTACTATGTATATGAACATATGTCTACTAGGGTTTAAGTTTAGCTAGTGTTAGTTTCATTCTCCTATTTTCCCCAAGAGTAAGTAGAGAGAGAAAGGGACTAACCCTTCTCTCTTAGTTTATTTTCTCCTTGTTTTTCCCAAGGGCATTGAATCAATTGGATCAATTGGGCTCAATGCTTATGGTGTAGTGATTTAGCTTGGGGATTTATATTTGTATTCATGACTTGGCAGTTATGTTGTGAGATTCTTGTGAATATCGTGTTGACTTGTGCCTTACATTTTTGTTAAATGCATGATTGATATACTATGTCGGCAAACACATTTGTCTACTTTCATTGTATGATACACCTTTGTTGTCCCATAGGGCATGTTGGATAAGGTAATAGAGGGAGTGAGAAATCTGCGACCGTGTGAGTATATGCATATGGGTCGTGAGCACCGCTCTGATGATCATACGCTAGTTAGATTGGCTACTCGTTGATAAATAACTGGACAATAGCCCTATAGGAGGACACTATAGTAGTAGCAACTAGGGTTTTCAACATTTTAATTACCTTACACTTTTATCAATCATATATTTTTGAGTTATTACTCTTTATTTACGAGCGTTTCATCATTACTTAATCCTGCGGGTTAATTAAGTTAGCAATATCCTTAAAATCTGTAAACTAATCCTGTGGTCTAGTTAGTGATCATTTGTGCAACTAGTGCTTGTGTTTTGAGTGAATTCGTCCCTTGTGTTAGCCAAGTTTATAAAGTTGTATTCTTAATTGAACTTAGTATGTGTTGTCTTCGAATGAAAGACACTGCTTTGCTCAACCCTTGTTAAGAGTGTTCTTCAAAATTCCGCATCCAGGATCTTCGTAAGGAGATTCATATCACTGCTCCTAGAGAATTTTTCCATCAAAGTCCATCGGAGAGGGGATCCAGTCATACTCATATTCTGTGAATCGGAGGTCAAGTTCACTCAAGTGGTAAATCTTCAACTTTAGATCGAATGGAGTTCTGGTTGATTTGGAAAGAACATCGATGAGATTTTTGTTTAACATCTGGATGGATGAGAAAGGGAGAGCTTTCTATGACTCCACCATAGCGACAACTCCAGGTGATGAAACCCTAGTTCTGGAAAAAAAAAGGTGATAGCGATAGAAGCGATGTTCGAAGAGGAAGGCGATATGTTACTCTTAACGATGAATTAATCTGATAGTATATTAAAAAAATACCTATTTAACTATGAATTAATTGTAAAACAATTAACAATATTAACGCAGACGACTTTGTTCAGTTCAACTTATTTCATCTCCGCTCCTTAACTACCATAAAGATCAAGCATTGGGAACTGTCCTATTATCATTGCTGAGATGCAAAGAATAGAGATACTATGAACTTTTCTCAACTCAACTTAGCTCAACTCATCTCAGCTCTTCTCATATCTTTTCAGTTCTTCTGAACTTTTCCCAGTTCCAATAAATTCAGTTCAACTCTTCTCAACTCCTCATCTCTTCTCAACTCTAATAAATTCAACTCCTCTATTTTGAACTATACTATAATCTTTTTAATTTAGAAAGTTCTTTAATTTATTTTGAACATAAAACTTATAGTATATGTTGTTTATATTTGACTGTATGAATTATTATAATTATTGTGATTATGAAAAGCATACATGTTATTGATTTTAATTTTAGTTTAACTAAATCATTTCCTTTCAGGTATTTCAACTTCTTTAAGTTTAGTTTAGTTCAATTGTATGTAGTTTATTTCAATTCAGTTAAGTTTAACTAATTTCATAAAAATGCTCTCGTTTAGGTCTATTATTAATTTTATTATTATGTTAAATGTAGTAGTTCAATCTATTTATTCCATTTATGCCTAATTCAGTTTTTTTTCACTTCGATTCAGTTCTAAACAGTTTAGTTCATCTAAATTCCTTTTGTTGAAAATTATTTTGTGTAGGTTATTATTTAAGTCTAGCATACTTTAGCATTTTATATTATTAAAATAAAATTTAGTTATGTATATTTATATTTATTTAAATCTTGTTCAATTCACTTTATTTCCATTCATATTTTTCAATTTTGTTGAGTTTAGTTTAGGTCAATTGAATTTAGTTCTTGTAACGTTCTGGTCGGGTTAGTTGAGTTGAATTGAGTTAATTTTATAAAAATGCACTCGTTTAAATATATTATTATCGATGTTTTGATTTTGATGCAATTCAGTTTAATTTTTTCAATCCAGTTCAATTTTGATTAAATCGTTTATTTTGATTCAATTATGTTCAATTTGATTCAGTTCAGTCCATTTTTATTCAGTTTGATTCAGTTCAGATAAATTTCGTTAATTTCAATTCACTTTGACTCAATTCCTTTCAATTTGATTCAGTTCAATTTTCACTTTGATCCAATTTTTTCATTTTAATTTAGTTTAGTTCAGTTACAATTATTCAGCTCAGCTCATCTCAACTCATCTCAGGTCAGGTCAGCTCAACTCTTCTGAACGCCAATAAATTCAGTCCAACTCAACTCATCTCAGCTTTGTTTTAACTGAACTAAACAGGGCCTAACAACGATACTCCCTCCGTCCAATCATTATTGACATGTTTACTTTTTCACAGTTTTCAATAATCAAGTATGACCGTCAATATCTCTAACTATATACTCTCTCTGTTCTAGTTTAAGTTTCACACTTTGACTTTTAACAGTTAACTCAAAAAATATTTGACCATTAATATCTTTAACTATGTACAATTAAAATTTATAAAAAATAGTATTATGAAAATACACATTAAGACAAATATAACACTATGTCACATGATAATATCCTTAGTTATATATCAATAGAATTTTATTGTTTAAATTAGTCAATTTTGACTAAATGAATAGTGCAAGTGCAACTTATGTTAGGACGGGTGGAGTATAACAATTTCATATAAAAATTGATATTTAAAAAATAGATGTTAAGATGAATATATTTTTACTATAAATATATTGATCTGTATTCATGGTCAAAATTTATCAAGTTTGACTTAAAAAATTAAATATGTCAATAATGGTAGGACGGGGAGAGTATAAATTAATGACATGGAAACGGAAAAGTGAGTTTAAACTGAAGGATACAGAAGTTTTATTCAAATTTTGTATAATGATGAATAGACTATGAATCAGTCAAACAAATCCAAACAAAAGATAAGTGGAGTATTGATTTGACGTCATTATGAGGGAAATAAAGACAAATAACCCAAAACATCCTTGTGATAATTACCCTCATCACATCCTCAGGTAAGAATAGATGCCTGCTCGCGTCATCCTTACCATTATTATCGTCGTCTAGGTTTTTTTAAAATTGAATTTAAATTCAATGAAAAATTAAGTTAAATTAAACAAAACTGAAAAATACATAAAAATCTTATTTTCTACCGACTAATCGTTAAATGTTGTTATTTTATAATTTGTGTAATTAATGAGATGATTTGATGTTTGTTTTTGTTTATTACAACGAGATTATTACAACATTGAAAAAAAATTTAAAATGTATTTTAATGTATAGTAATATAAAGTAATTAAAAATTTATCAAAATAAAATTTAAGGATAAATACATTTATAACCATAACTTTAGATTGAAAGTATCAATATAACTCTGCAATATTAGAAAGTGCTAATATAACTCTAACTAATTATTGTATGTGTCAATCTAACCATAACTTTCAAAAAAATTGTGCCGATATAACCAAACTTCCTAATTTCGGCATTAACCCATGAAATTCCGGCAATAACATAAATGAAATGACGAAAATACCCTTGACTAAAAGCTGCTACTTCTTCATTGTTGTTACTCTGCCAGGACTGCGGCTGCTCCGCCGTTGAAAACCTCCTCCGCCACCAAAAATCTTCACCGCTGCCAGAAACTTCACCACCCCTCCCGCTGTCACCCCCACCCCCATCGCTCAGAGGGAAAGAAAGAGAAGTTTTCCAATAAGGGCTAATAATCGAACTATGTACTAACTAGATGAGAAATTAGAGCATATGAGCACTTCACTGCCAAATCCACCTTCAGAATAAGTACCTGCATTAGAGCAATTCCAATAGTTTTCTCTATTGTTCAGTTGCTACGGTAGATTTTTACCGTTACTACAGTGTATTTACTCAAATAGTTTACTCTATATTTTCCTCTAAAAAGAATATTCCTTCATTTTTCTTCATAATTTTTTTAACTTTTTAAATATTTATTATATCATAAACTTATCTCAATTATATTTTAGCTCAAAATTTTAATTT
>JAULKM010111391.1:0-22930 GCA_032355605.1 Rubia tinctorum
GGTTGTTGGGTTGGGGTGTCAAGAGTGTTTGAAACTGATTTCCCTTGGCGCGAGCACGTGTAGTATTTTTCCTTGACATTCCCTTCATTTGTTAGTCTTTGTGTCGACTCCCGTACAGAAAATCCAAGTGAAGTTGCATGTGCACGGTATAATGTTTCAAACTCTTCCCATATAGTTGCTTGCACCCCTTGAAGGGATTCTATTTGATCTATTTCCAACAAGTTTGGTAAACCTGTCTCCTAATAAAAAAAAATATACATAATGTTGCAGACTTAGAAAATCATGTTATATGTTTGAAACATCAAGCAATATATGAGAAATATCACATCATGTTTTTTGGAAATTGTTATTCTGATTATGTTCAGTTAGAATGAAACATCATGTTATATGTTTGAAACATCAAGCACTATATGAGAAACATCACAACACGTTTTCTGGAAATTGTTATTCTGATTATATTCAGTTAGTATCAAACATCATGTCATACATTTAAAACAGCATTCCATATTTGAAAAACATCATCTGCTATAAATTAGTTTTGTCCACCTATTATCAATTTTCAAAATGTGAACAGATCTTGTTTAAATTGTCTAAAACTTTAAAATAAGTTCTTATAACGTGACTTCTGTAATTTAAAAGCTGTGACATTTAAAATCAAATTTACAGAACATTCAAAACTAAATTACAGTTTTGAACAACAGAGCAACAAGATCTGTTCACACAGATCACAATTTTGCTATAACACAAATTTTCACTGCTGTTCAATTAATAGGATCTAAATGCAAACACATATTCAGTGTGCTGCTCTTCAAATCAGAATACAGAAACATCAGATTCAAGGACAGAAGTTCAGTATCTGACCTTGTGAAACAGATACGCTCTGTTCATCATTGATATTTGTTTCGTTTTCTTTTGTAGGATTCTGTGTTTGCATTGATTGTACGATTGCAAATTGTTTTTCGATCTGTAAATTACCTTCTTCCATCATGATCCTTTTTTCCGTCAGAATTTTGAATATGTAAATTTCAGAATTCTGTTTAATCACAGATTTGTGATGATTACTGCTGAATTTTAACCTAGATGTAGTTGTACCTTTGTTGTTGGATGATTTATTGATGCCGATTGATGATTTTTTTGAAAATTGGATCAATTGTTTTTGGATAATGAACTGCGGTTGAATGTTGATTGATGTTGAAAGTTGTAAACTACGGTTGAATGTTTTTCGTGAGTTTGATCGGTTTTTGTTCAAGGCGTTTGTGTGAGGCTTGTTTTGGGCTTTTGTGGTTTTTCATGTTTTGGGCTGTGAAGGGTGAGCTAAGCTTGTTTTTATTTTATTTCTCTTTGGTCCCTCATGTTTTTTGCGCGTTTGTTATTTACCCTGAGCTCAGAATATTTACATTTTTGATCCCGAATTTAGTTTCTCCTTTTACAATTTTGCCTCTAGTCCCTGGTCTCATCAATTATAAAATAATCATGTTTAACGATAGACAGTATAAAACAAGACTTTGTGTATCCTATTATATTGAAATATAATTAATTCATAAATAATCAGTATTTAATAGATATTAAATATTTTAAAAATAAATTTCAATAAAAAACACGTAGACCATACATCATTTATGTCTATAATTATAATAACTTCCTCTATTATCAATACCCCCTTATCAATCAAGCATTCCCTTATCTTTTTACTTTTATTTTTATTTTTCTACAAGATAATGATTTAAATAATTCCACTCGTTGGTGCTAAATTACGTTTGGCAACCTAGGCCTAGCTAACTTTTTAGAAAGTTACATTCAAAACGCAACACCGAATGACTTTGTTTATAGAGTTTATAAGCAAATTGCTTTTAGTGTTTGGTAAAATATTAAAAAATAATTTATTTTAAAAGTAGAAATTATTTTTGGGCGAAATACAAAATTTGGTTTAAAAAATAATTACAAAAAAATCCCGCCCGTGATGTTTTTTTGAACATTTGTGACACTCAAATGCGTCACTAGAATTTTAAGTAACGCCTTGTGAAATTCTTCTATTCAGCGTGTCACTACAATATTGTAACGCGCTGAAATACCGTTATATTTTTGTGATGCTTTAAGATACAGTTCAGTTTTGAAGTATCATTAAATTTTATGACAAGAATTGATTTAGTAATTCAGTTTAGTAACATGATCACATGTTAGAAATATTTGGTGACACCTTAAGTTGGAGCAAAAATTGTGGCATTTTCTTACATGTCTCGAAATATGAGTCAATAGTGGATTTTTTAATATTTTTTAGTGTAAACCAATTTTGTTTATAATCACAGCTCTGCCAAACACATTCATAGTTGTTTTTGATACTGAAAGAAAAATTAAAATCAATTAACCTATTGTAATACTTTTATAAGAATTGTATATTATGTTAGATCTATTATAATCTTCTAAGATTTATAAGGAGTAGCACTTTTTAAAAATTTAAACAACATTTTTCAAAATTATTATAACACTTTAATAAGAGTTACTGTGTCTAACTTTTAGCAGTTCACTATAACAAATAATATCACTACAAAGTAAAATTAATGCAACACTTTAAAAGTATATTTTTAGATACTAATAATATTAAGTTGGAGCTATTACAACACATTTAAAAATATTGCCTTTGGTGATAAAATTACATTAAATCTAATGCAACACTTTTAAGAATATAGACAATATTTCTTTTTAAAATTTTAATCTAATACCGTATAATCTAGTATTATAACATTTTAATAAATTTTATTAGAAACTTGCTATTTTAAACTTTAATTTGTTGCAGTGAATCATCCTCAACTAATGATGTTACACCGTGGCTTTGATAAGTACCTATGAGCTGAACATTAATTTTGTGGAGAGTCTATATTGTTTTTTCACTTTCTTTTAATATACAATATTTTAATGTAAGTTGGACTTTAAAAAAAAAATATTTAGTACACTGATCTTTATATTGTAATACTTTTTAAAATATATTTAGTACACTGATCTTTAACCGAATTAAATACTTTTTATTGTATTTTGGAGATTGCCCAATCAAATGATCTCGCATGCATGCATGTCGAACAAAATGGAGGGTAAACCTTTTGCAATGCCCATCCCATATAAAATGTGATGAATATAAATGAAAAGTGGGTATAACTTGATGTGGTTGGAAAATATAAGATTTATAAGTGTAAATTCAAAAAATAAATATAGTTTCCAAGTGTTAAATTCTAAGAATAAATTCTGGATTTCACAATGAATGGAGTTGAAATCTCCAAAATATTATTTAATAAAAATTAAATATTTTTGACCTATGAAACATCTTTCTACTGTAATGAAATCTTAAATAAAAAATAAAGAAAAATTAAAATATAACAGAAAATAATAAAATATTGTATTGAGGTCTGTAACAATTTCAGATTGCCAAAAAAGCCAACATATCACGCAAAGTAGAGTGTTGCATTTATTGGATTAGTTTCCCTTTCTAAAAAGATATCAAAACTGTCATTCAAACACTGTACATTAAATCTGCGCAAAAACTGCCAGACCTTTACGTTGATAGATTTCTTTCTCAATTTCTTTCCCGGCTCCTACGTCATGACTACATTATTATTATTAATAAAATTATATACATTAATTATAAATTGAAAGAAATGAAGTGAATTAACATGGAGGGAGGTGGCAAGTGTTGGAGTATTATATATGTGGGGAATTATAATTATGTGGGGTGAGGGATTAGTTGGATTTTGGCTAGTGTTAAATCCACATAAAACTTGCACATTCCACAATAGATTGTTGTTTTTTCACATTAGCTTCTGAAAATAATCTATCACAGGTCACACTAATGTAGAAACATGGTGTTAACAACCGTTAAAAGGATACTAGATGAGTCGCGATATTATTAATTATCATATTATGATGTACATTTTGTGTTTTACATTTACATTGAAAACAAAGTTCATTTTAAATTTCAAAGTTTACTGATTGAAGGAAAGTATATGAGTTATGAAATTAAATAATTAATTTAGTTAGAAATCGTTAAATATGGAATACAATAAAAACTGATTATTTTTATAATATACCATTCGAATTTTTAAAAAGTAATTATTTATATGTTGAGATTCATTTTAAAATATTATCATAATTATGTGTATCTCATTGCAATGAATAAAAGTAAATATCAAATTACCTAATTAGTCTCACTAATTATAAACTGACCTAATATAATAGTTAGCCGGTCTAAAACAAATGATATGAATCTCCTTGCGAACATTCTGGGTTGTAAAATTTTAGATCTTTGACAAAACGAGGGATTTCACAAACCCTAGTATAGCCGCATAAACTGATCAAAAGTAACCCTCGTGATCTTGAACAACTCGAGAATTGTAAAACTAATTAACCCTCTGGATTAGTTTAAAATTCAAAATTTTGCTCGTTAACTAGCCTGTAGGATTAGCTCACAAATAAAAGGTTCTTTGTTCACTAACTAGCCTGCATGATTAGTTCACATAGGGTATTGATACTTAATTAACCCGCAAGATTAAGTAACAATGAAAATTAATGCTCGCAACCAATAAACTAGAAAATCTGAATTTTTGAATGATAATAATGTTTTTTTATAAAATCGTGGATGGCCTCCCCTATTTATAGGGTATAATTTGGCCAGTAAAAATAGAAACTGGAATGACTTACGGCAGATTTAAGAATCTAATACCATATCTAACTAAACTACCTAATTTAAATATAAATGATGACCATATTCATCCAAGTAAATCAATCCAAATGTTGGATGAATTCTTGAATGAATCTACCTTAACTAAAACTACCAAATATAATTCTAATCAAATCAAAACTCCTAAATTACAATGATTCTAAATTAATTCTAAATATGAGCACACTACCTCATTAAAAAAAACAGTGCAAAAAAGACTATAGTGTTAAGATAAGTAAAATAATAAACTAAGAAAAATATAATAAATAACAATTTTGACATCGTATAGTTCCCTCCGTGGTCGAAAAGTTTCGTGCTCGAAACGTGAACGATCTTCAAAAATAAATGTCGATAAATGTTACACGACATCTCTAAGAAGTCCTGCTAATAAACGTTACCTGAACGTTGACTAGGCGGTGACTGGAATGCTGATGTGGCTATGAACTTATAAGATAATAGTTTCTGGAGAGAAAATCATATCATCTCGCGAGACCATAAACAAATTGAGATATATTGAATAACTCACGAAATAATGATCGGCTTAAGGTACGGACCCTGTCTCGCGCGTGAGTCAGGCGTGCTTTCAAAGTGACATGCACGTGAGATTCACTCGCCCAGCTATGTGCTCGCGCGTGTTGGACACGAGCCGAACGTGTTCCTCACGAAGACAGCTTCTGCGCTGCTGGACCGAGACCTGAACACGCACGCCGATGACTCAAACTCTATTCTATTGTGCTGCCTGAGATAAAAAAAAAGGGTCGCGGCTGGAGAAGATGAAACCTGGAACAAAAGAGGAGCTGATGATCGGAGCAATGGCGGAGATTGATCAGAGCTGCAATGGATGGCTAAAAGATCCGTTTGATCGAAGATAAGCTGAGCGTCGGGTGGCACCAGTGGTCTGATGCAGGAGCCGGGACACTAGTCGTCAGAGATTAATTTGAGCGGCGGCAGCGAGTTGTCTGTTGGCTGATTTCTGTTCTTTGTTTCTTCTTCTTTTTTTGTTATTTTTTTCAAAAATAAAAATACAGATATGAAGGTACCAACTGTTATAGCCCCACGATATCAACTGATGTCGACATATATGATGGTCGGAGAAACTTTCGCTTTGCTCTGACTAAATGAGGGATTTCGTTAACTCTAATACAACCGCACAAACTGATCAAAACTAGCCATCAGGATCTTGAACAACTCGATAATTGTAAAGCTAAATGGCCCGCAGGAATAGTTTACAATTCAAAATTTTGCTAGCTAACCATCCCGCAAGATTAGCTCAAAAATAAAAGGTTCTTTGTTCACTAAATAGTCCGCAGGATTAGTTCACAAAGGGTGTTCATACTTAATTAATCCGCAGGATTAAGCAACAAGGAAAATTAATACTCGCAAGCAATAAACTCAAAAATATGAATTTTTGAATAATAATAATGTTGTTTTATAAAATTGTGGCCTCCCCTATTTATAGGGTATAATTCGGCCAGTACAAATAGAAATTGGAATGACTTATGGAAGATTTAAGAATCTAATATCATATCTAACTAAACTACCTAATTTAAATATAAATGATAGCCATATTCATCCAAGTAAGTCAATCCAAATATTGGATGAATTCTTATATGAATCTACCATATCTAAACCTAACAAATTAAAACTCCTAAATTACAATAATTAAAAATTAATTCTAAATATGAGCACACTACTTCATTAAAAAACCCAGTGGAAAAAAGAGTATAGTGTTAAGCTACTAAAAATACTAAAACAAGAAAAATATAATAAATGACATTTTTGACATCATATCAACAAGACTTTGTCATATATAATAAATAAATAATATGTGGACATAATTCTATCAAAAGTAGTCTATCATTGTATTAAAAAATTCGAACATTTTGTTATTTCATATTATGTGTTTATTTGGATTTTATTTAGTGATATATGTAGTATGAGATATTTATAATTTTAAATATATATTTAAAAATTATATATTTTAACAAGTTATGATTGATATATAGTAAAGAATTAAAATAAGTAACAAATAATATTATTATATTATTTTTAGACAACTTGAGTTTAGGTAGTTAAAATAAATCTCTGGTTGACCGCAACAAACAAATTTTTTCTAATTTATAGTATGAGATATTTATGATTTTAAATATATCTTTAGAAGTTATGCATTTTAACAAGTTATGATTGATATATATATAGTAAAGAATTAAAGTCAGCAACATATTATAATATTAGTACGTTATTTTTAGACAACTTGGATTTAAATTAGTCAAAATGACTTCAATATCCTCGGTTGACAGCACCAAACAAATAATTTCTATTATATGGTGTTTGGGATTAACAAGTTATAATTGATATATAGTAAAGAAATAAATTCAGTAACATATTATAATATTAATATGTTATTTTAAACAATTTGAATTTAATTTAGTCAAAATAATTTCAATATTTCCTAATGACAGCACTAAGAAAACACGATTATAATTAGATGGTGATTGCGTCAAAAGTACATTGCAATTGAAACAGTTTTGGCACCAAAATTTCTTTCAAAATTAATATAAAAAAACCCATCATAATCTCGATCCATCTTCACACCACCACCTTATGAACTTGTGCCTCATAGAAGGAATCATAAAAGCAAACCACAATATGCACAGCACCATCAATCAATTTCCAAATCTTCAAAACCATTGCCACTAAACCAAAAGCAAAAGCAAAACAAAACAAAACAAAACAAAACAAAAAAAACTCAGCACCACCATCACCACACCCATCAAAGAACACCACCTCAAACCTAAAAAAATTTAACCAATCATGGTGGCTTCATTGGGAGAGAATGAAATCGAGAAAGCAAAATTTTGGTTTGGAGAGAAGAAATTGGGATGGGATTGATTTGGATTTTTAGCAAATTATATTGTCCGAGAAATTTGGGATTTAGGAAAGAAGAGATAAGATCGATGGATGATGGTTGATCAGTGGCAGATAGAAGTTTTCTGGGTCATATGCATACAACCTGCTGGATATCACTAATTCAGGATTTGATAGGATCTTTGATAAGTTATCTTGGTTATGGTCTTATACCTGTGCTTCTAGTACTAAAAATCTATTTTCAATCAGATTCCTTAATTTATATGCTTTATAACTTGGAAAGCAAGATGCTCTTTCATCTATGATAACAAAAAGCCATGCTTTCTGAGAATGAGGTCAGATTTAAATAGATTCATGGTGGATGTCTTCACAATTAATCCCCAAAAGCTATACTCTGACTGTGATTTATTGCCTGCTAAAGGTTTCTTACCTGTGTCCAAGATCTCTAAACTGAAGATCATTAGAGTGATTAAATGGAAACCTCCAGATAGAGGCTACAATGTTAACACTGATGCTACCTATAAACTGTTCCACTCTTCAATAGCTGGGATCATTGTGAGGAACTCTGAAGGAATGGAGAGCTATACTGTGGCTAAAAATTTAGGTCCAGTGGCAGATGCTTTTGAAGCAAAACTCATGGTTGCACTGGCTGGGATTGAATTGTGTATACAACAACATTTCCTTCCTCTAACTTTACAAGTTGACTGCATGCAGGTCTGCAAATTCATGAATCAAATGGATGCTTGGCCTTGGAAACTGACCTCCAAGTTGTGGATGATGCATGACCTGGTTTCAAAACATAACATTCGAGTCATGCATGTTTATAGGGAACAAAATATCCCTGCTCATGCACTAGCAAAGATGGGTACTGACTCAGGAATCACGAGCAGGAGGGACTGGACCTGGAATCAATTAAACGGTGAAACAAAGGCCTCGATCATAGGTGATAGACTCGGCATTGTTAATCTCAGGATATAGCATGTTTACATTTGTTGCATACTCGGTTCATGTGAGCATCCTTTTGTGATTATTCTATGGATTATCTAGCTACCCAAGGATTAACACGAGGGTGGAGGTCCTTGCGGTAGAAACATAATCATTACAATGGAGTGGTTGGGTGGTCTAATTTGCTTTCGCCTTTGTCGCTTTTGCCTTAGAAGCGTGACTGTAATAGCTAGATAGAGTACGATTTCTGTATTACAACTTCATTTGGTGTTTGAGGTTTGGGGAGCCTAATAAACAACCCCCACCTTACGGTGGTTTAACTTAAAAAATTGTTAGTTTTTTTTGGGTGGTTTAACTTAAAAATTTGTTAGTTTTTTTGCATAATCAACATATAGTTTATTCGAAGCAATCACAATTGCACGTTTTCTTTTAATTCAAACCGTCTTTTAAAGGGTTTGGAGGGTGTCCTCATTTTTTCATTAACTACATGTGTTGCCAAAAAATGGCTTAAATCAATTTGCCTGGAAAGCTACATCAAATTGCCCCTAAAAAGGGGTATCATAAAGGCGCTAAATATCAAATTACATACTTGTAGCATTTATGTCTAAACAAATACAAAGTGGCACATAGTAAGATGAATGGTCAAATACCGGTGACACTTCCGACTAGTTTGGCTCGAAGTAGCCGGCTATCAACTGAATTCTAATGGAAGTTGATTGCAACATTCAAATATCAGCCACCTTTTCACAAAGTTTCCAATACATTGTCCTAATCGACCTCTTAAGCAACCAAAATAAAAATGAACAGCTCCTGAAGTAAAAGATACGGTTCATCTACATTAAACTCAAGTCTTTTAAAGAAAGTTGAAGATGACCTCGATCATTTCGGTCGCCAAAAAGTCTTTTGTAAATGTAATTAAAATCAGTAGAAAGCACGAAAGTATCTAACACGACACAAGGTGATCAATCAAAGATTTTTCAACTTACTCGGTCTATAAATCTGGAGTGTAAGTTATGATCGGAATCGCAAAAGGTAAGTTGTTGTAACTATCTTGACTCGGATTTCTCTTATACCAACATAAAGACCAAATCAGAAGTCAACCATAGGTTTAACCAAGCAAAAGGACCCGTCATAAAAACTTAAAATAGGCAGAGAACATATGCGACTGAATATTACAACAAAAAACCTTATTTTTTACAACAATCCCAATAATGATGAAAAAAACAAATAAAACTTTGAATTAATTCATAATCTCCAGCCCCTGAAAAAATAAAATTTAATAGTAGAAAATCAAAATGAAAACGAAGAAGTGCCCCTCGTGACCTTGATATCGCCGGATTAAGACTCAGCTCCGATTTGACCCGAGCTGAATTGTTTGGGCTTATTCGACCCATTATTGACTTGTTACTGAGTTGAGTCAACCCAAACCCTGAGTTAAACCGAGTTGGTCGCTACTGAATCTGAGTTGGCTGGCTGTGATCCGAGTAGACTTGGAAACCCTAGGATATGGTCGAGGATCACACAAGAGGGATGTCGAGGATGATGGGGAAAATCTCATCCAACCTCTGTTGCTCTCGGGTTGGTCAAGGACCACCTGTTGGTTGCATTGACGGCTCGATTGACATCGCCAAGTCTTGGTGGAATTCGTTGGGCATTCAAAAACGATGTCATTTTGAATTGCTTCTATATAACTAACCAACCTTGCTGAAAAGTTTCAAACTTTTAATCTTCCCCCATTCCAAGTACCTAAACTTTCAAGGACCAATTTTGAAAGTTGTGTGTTTCTCATCCATTTCTTTAAATTTTGGATTTCAAATTTGTATATAGATATTTTCATTTTGTGTTATAAAAATTCATGGATTTGCATGTTTATGTGTGTTTTTGTTGCTAGAGTCAGATGAGCGGGTATGAATTCTTTCTTTTTGTAGTTTTCATGCAAGAAAATGACAGTTTAGATACCCAGTTTAGGGAAAATTACAGGTTTCATTCATTTTTTCTTTGAACCATGTTCCTAAAATGTTCCCAGGTTATTACGATTTTTTTTCAATTGGTTTCTTTACCGGACATAACACGTTTGAATGAAGTTAACGGATCAATAAACAGTTACCAAGATCTAAAAAATTATAATTTAACAACTTTTGAGGTTAAATTGATGCTTTTTTTAAAAAAAATCCCTCATTTTAGTTATTTCTCCACCACCTCCTCCACCATATTCCGGACATCACCAACCCAACCATGCTCACCCTCTCTTTTCTGCACACTGTTTTCCATTTTTTCTGCCTTTTAGTTGTAAAACTATAGCCCCTAGAAAGGTCGACTGAATGATGATTCACTTAAAATGGCTAATAGTATGTGGGAATAAATTGAGAACATTTCATCAATATGTAGGAACGATTTAGGAACAATTTGCATAAAGAGGAATGAAACCTATAATTTCGCGTAAAAGTGGATACTAAAACTGTCATTTTCTCATTTTTGCATTTAAATACGATGTAGTTACGGATTTTCCATTAAAGACATTGTCGACAACATTTTGGTTCCGCATTCAGTTATGTCAAAAGGTAATTGACGTTGGCACAACATATTGGTCTTTCATGAAAACATCTGGACAATGCGTTAAATGCGATGTAGGCTACCACTCGATTATGCTTTTGGTGAATATGATGGTTGACTGACGTCGGCAATTGGCAACGATGTTTCGTTAATGTCTCATATTTTGAAATTTTATCGATAAAATCACTGCCTAAACAAGTACAATTAGTTGAATCCCAATGACTCAATTTTCTCAACTCAACTTCTATTAATATTGTTAACCACTATTACATTTAGGATTCATGGAGAACAACACTACGTCAGAAAACCATGTGGTATGACAATTAAATATGTCTATTCAACAATTTCTTCTTATTTGTATACTAGTGCATGTCTTCTATTTATTTGTTTTTCATGTAGCAGATGGGATCTAGTAGCCGGGATGATCCCGTCAGCATCGACGCCTACTCAGTGTTGCCCGAAAACCCACATTTTGAATTTATCTTATTGCAGCAAAACTTTAGGGTTGTTCCCGCTATGGTAATTACACATGAGATATTTAATTTTTTATCTGTTATCTTTTTTGTTAATCAGTCTGTAATTATTAACTCTTTTTATTCTTTATTTAGAACATCCCTCGGGACATGGCAGCACATCTGTCGGCGAAAAAGGTCCCGGCCGTCCGGTGTAACGATCACCAATGGCACATGCGCTATTCAAGTAATGGAAGCTTAAGGCTCTTTTCTCAAAGGGATGGGAAAAGTTTCAGGCGGACAAAGGGTTATTGAACGGGGATGTTTTTTCTTTGAACTGCTTGAGGTGACCTACGCCCTTATAGTATTTAGTGTTATATACCTTAGTGGCACTTGGAGGCATAGGTAAATGCATTATTTTAACTAAACATGCATTAGAAATTAACTAGAACACTATATTTTGGTGTTGAATTTGAAATGGCACATCGTTTCGGGCATCAACTTTATAACTCAATTTTAATTTCTCATATTAATGCAAACAATATAGCTAAGGTGTCGATTAGCATTTAGTTTGGTCGATACCGGAAAAGTGATGTCGAATCAACGTCGCACAGGAAACAAAGTTTGTTCTCGATCCTTACAACCGATGTCAGTTATTCTAATGATGGTCTCGGTTAGAGCCGATATCGACTTTGTAGACAATCGACATCGACAAAACAAAATATCGACGTTTACTGTTATGCATGCCCCATTCTTAAAAGTTGATATAGAGTCACTTTGATCCTTTCTTGACTAGGAGAACATCGGTAAAAGAAAAAGCACCCTCGGTTACACCAAGTTCATCTTCATATCGGCAAATCTTATGTACTGGTCGGCATTGACAACATATCAGAGTTTCTATCGGTTCAGTTAACATCAGCTATTAGCCTCCGACGAAGATAAGGCTAAACCACTGAATCGGGCACCATTCGCAGCTGGTGTTGGTTAATCTTTTACTTTAGATTAAAAAGAAAAGAACCGAGATAATAATTAATTGTTACCTCCGTTCGGAACCAAGGTTAAAAAATAGACCTTTTACTGATGTTTTTCTTTACCTCGATTTTTCGAGAGTGAAAAACCAAGTTAAATCCCTGAATAACCGAGATAAAATATTTTGTTTCTAGTAGTGTCATTATGAGTGCACACTTCTACTGAGTTTGTTTTTTGTTTCTTTTTATTAATATACTTTTGTACATTTATTAAGATTCTTTCATTTTTATCTGTCTATCTTATTGTTTTCCTTTTAATCTCAACTTCTTTCATTCTTTACTGTATTTCCTAGTGAAAAACTAAATATACCAATATCTGTAGAGCACAAAGAATATAAAAAAGAAATATATCACTCAAATCAACTCTCACACGTAAATCATAAAATAATATATTTTAAAAAAATAGGATCATACAGATTAGGTGAAGTTACCCACATTTAACCCTTAACCACTCATTGAGTTATGCAGTTTGACTCGTATAATATGATCATCCCATATCCAAATTCTTACTTTCCTTTTTTCTGTGTTAGCCGTGTCCAAAATTACCAAGTATAGCCTCGGGAAAAAACTAACTGTCTCAGAATTTCACAGTTATACAATCGTAAATCCATCCCAAATCTATCATATATTTGACTTATACGTAAAATTTTAAAGATTGTCTCTTGCGAGTCAGTCTAAAATTTAGTCACAAATATTTTTACAAAAATCAATACAAAATTTCATATTTCTTAAATTTATTTGCATCTATAAAAATTGACTTTTTAGTCACAAATATTTGACTTTTCTAGTTGCAATATTAAAAATTTATCATGCAACATTTAGAAGTGATATGTTTATGACCCGATTAATACAACTCGAAAATTTTATTTTGATTTCTTCAAATTTACAGTTTAAACTTTGGTATTTCCATAACTTATGGAAATGCCGTCTTTCAAAAGACGGACTCAAACACTAATCTCAATAAAATTGTTAAATAATTGTATCGTAATCCCTGCCTAAATTTTAGACAGCGTAAAACAAGATTTGGTGAAGCAGTTGCGTTAGAATAAGTATTCCCGCATCATGATGTTCTTCATCGTACTGTTTTCTTTTTGTTGGCCACAATGATGAATTATTTAACTTAGTGGCGTTTTTTAGCTCCAAAAACATGAGATAGCAATGGCAGTTGCGCCACCACCGGTTCCACTCCAACCGCCCAAAGTGGGAATCACTGCCGATGCATTTGGCCTCACTGGGTGCCACGGAACCTAAAATGAGTACTTTGCGCCCCACCAGAATTTTGAGACTAGACGACCCAGATTGCATCTATTTTTGTGGTCCTAATCTGTAATTAGGAAATCGTGGTGTGGTTTTGCATCCATAATAAAATTTATATTATACTCCATTTGATTAAAATTTTATCTATTGAACTATTTATTTAAAGAAAATGACAACCAGAATACATAAAGAAATGAGACAACATCAAATATAATCCATCCCGGCACGATTTGATTTTGGTAGTTAACTATGTCAATGTTTAACTACTAATATCTTTATTTACATGAAATCAACAAAAAAAATTACAATTTTTTTTGAAAATATATGTTATGACGAATTCAACAACATATTACATGATAATAGTCTCACATACGAATATAATGTAAAATTATCGAAATTGGTTCAGTTTGATTTCAAAAGTCAAACAGTACCAGTAATTTTGGGACAGTGCTAGTATGAATTTTATTCGGTTTCTTATTTTCTTAATTAGGAGAGTTAGAGTTGGCACGTACTGTTTACAGTAAAATGCTTTCATAACTCACAGTTCTTTGATAAGTGCAAATATAACTTCCGATGCTAATATAACTCTTGACCGACATTGACTCAAAAACTCACAACTCTGACGACAAAAATCGACGTTAAACTAAAATTTTTCATCATTGACTATAAATGAAAAAAGAAAATAATCCATACTTCATTTCTGAATTTTGTAAGACAATTTTACTCTTAAATAATGTAGACCCCACCCATTTTCACAACCCCTCCAGCCTCCAACAACCACCTCCATTGCTTGGGCACACCAACGGCAGCCTACCCCCATAAATCTTCCCCCAATCATACTCCCCGCAACGAAACTCCAAACCACCACCCAAACACATATTTCTGCTATGGAACCCATTCATCACTGCAAACAACCTTCAACCACTAGCAACCATCTGTTAGCTCCCACTAATACAACAATATCAGGGATTGAAATAAGGAAAACACTCAACCGCGTCCATAGTGAAGGTCACACAACTAAGAATTGAGATTAGAAGGTTTTTTTCTTAGATTTGACCTGTTGGCCGGTAGGATTTGGAGTCTGAATCAAGTCGGCTATCCAAATCACACTGGTAGAGAACCCCCAGCCTATCACACTCTGGCGGCGTTGCCTATACATGATTATTAAGTAGTGGACTAGCCTTAGTGGAGAAAACAGTTTTGTCAGAACTGCTCTAGGCGGCTCACTCAAGCAACTCCCTTCGTCTTACCTTCGTTTGCTATGGATCCTCTAACTCAGGAAACATTTTCAGATAGAGAAGGACTTCATATCTTTTTACCACTGGTAAGAACTTTTTTCAGTTGCATATCATAAGGAATTCGAAAAGCTACTTCAAATACAGTATCGGGAAGTACCGCCCATGAAACCTCAATATCGATGGGCTTGCCTACTAAATGGAAATTGGCACAAACAATACGCCCAACTCTCCTACCTACACCGAAAACAACCTATGATTATATCCTAGCCTGGTAGAGTAAGAAATGGATTGCCATACCGTCCTACTAGAAGAAGAAAAATAATAGATTGATTCTGGGATTTCTTCTTGGCGAATTTCTCTACTTATAATACGCGAGATTTTAATATATGTTGTCAAGCACAAAAAATTGATCTTGTAGAGTCTCGGCGGAAAAAGGGAGATTATCAATTTTTCCAAGAAACAAAAATCTTCAGGAAAGCGCAACGGACCTCCCTCCTCTACATATTTTTCATATATATGTTGGAGTTTCTCCATATCGAATGAGAAATAGGAACATTGTTGGGTGTATCGCCCAACCCAAAAAGGTCTTGTCAGAAATAGGAAAGTGTGAGGCCCAGTGCGAGTGACCCGCTGGGAATGAAGAAGGGCTTGTCAGAAATCACCGGTTGGCTTGGTCCGACCAAGAAAGGCGTGGGAGTCTTTGGGAATATGAAGAAAGAAAAAGTAGCTTTCTCTCATGATATTAAGATAGAAAAAAATGTTCATAAAGTTTTCTGCTTGAGGAGTTGCAACTCTAACTAGTTTTGTATACACAACGACTATAACACACTGCAGCCCCCTTAAAAAATTTACCATTCTCCCATCGATTCCTATGAAAATAGGAAACTTGTATTTCTCATTCACAAATCCTTCTTTGTTTATGCTACTTACCCTTAGTTTTGTCCTACTTTTACTTCATTTTGTTACGAAAAAGGGAGGAGGAACCTCAGTACCTAATGTTTGGCAATCCTTGGTAGAGCTTATTTATGATTTCGTGTTGAACCTGACAAACGAACAAATAGGCAATATTTGAGGAAATTTTAAACAAAAGTATTCCCCTTGCATCTCAGTCACTCTTACTTTTTCTTTATTTCATAATCTCCCGGTTATGATACCTTATAGTTTCACAGTTACAAGTCATTTTCTTATTACTTTGGGTCTCTCATTTTCCATTTTTATTTGTATTACTACTGTGGGATTTCGAAGAAATTGGCTTCATTTTAAAATATTTTTATTACCCGTAAGAGTCCCACTGCCGTTAGCTCCCTTTTTAGTACTCCTTGAGCTAATCTCTCTTTTTTTTTCACAGCTCAGGAATACGTTTATTTGCTAATATGATGGCCGAGCATAGTTCAGTAAAGATTTTAAGTCGGTCCGCTTGGACTATTCTATGTATGCATGATCTTTTATATTTCATAGGAGATCTAGGTCCTTTATTTATAGTTTTTGCATTAACCGGTCTAGAATTAGTTGTAGCTATATTACAAGCTTATGTTTTTACGATCTTAACCTGTATTTACTTGAATGATTCTATAAATCTTCATCAAAGTGCTAATTTCTTTATAATTGAACAAAAGCGAGGGTCTTTATAATGAGTTTATGAGTAATCTCTCCTGCGAGCATTTGAAGAATCTCTTCTTTGTTCTGAGAACCGTCGGAAATGGATATACTTAGTTCGCCTCGTTCCAAATCTCCACCTGATTCCCCTCATTGCCTCATTTCCACACTGTTCCTCTTCCTTGCCTAGTGGGAAAGGCTTACAATTGATTTCTGACGCTCAACAGACATAGAAGAAGAGGCCATCTCTATCTCACCATCATGCACTCTCTTCGCATTCCTAGTTGTTGCTCCTGAGATTACGCAATACTCATAATTATTGTTGAATACTTACGTGAGTTGCTTATTGTGGAACTAACTTTCATCATAATAATCCACCTGCAGTGGCTTGTCGACCAATATAACGATTTGGTTCCTGACCAAAACTCTGATTAACCATCTGTACAAAAAAAATCTTTATTTTTTGCACTGGTTACCTTCACCATGTACAAGAGAATTGTGAACCGTAGATTAATTGTGATCCTCTCACAACATAGTAAAACAACATCAAGTTCCCTGGGGTGTACTCACAAGCGTGGATACTCAGCAGTAAAACATTCATGCAAACCCGCATAAAAACAAGTCTTTGTTTTACCATTGTTACCCCTGCATCGTACCTTACATCCTTCATCACATGGAAGCCCCCCTATTAAAATACTTCCTAGCCATTTCTACTGGACATGGGGGATGGACTAAGTTTTAGGGGGTTGATGTCTGGCGGCATAGAAGAGCCGCCGTAGGCGCCGCCTCTTTCAGCCTTGGTCGTCAGAGACTATTGCTTGGAGGGTGATTGACCTGTAAAGGGCCATGATTTCAGCGGTTTTGGCCTTGTCATTGAAGTTAGGGCTTATGGTCTTAATCATTTGGGGGAAGAAGGAGAAGCCTATTGGTCGACCGCTCATGAAGCTACATGACAATGAAAGGGAATCTGGGGATTTCCCAAATCAGAAATTGGGAATACATTTGAGCTTTAGATGGTAAAATGGACATTTTTTGTTTAACTTAATTTTTTTATTTTTTTTAGAGGGGGTATTTTTGTCTTCACATAAAATCGTCAAAAACTACTGTTGACCAAAATTTCAAATTAAAACAGGGTTATAGTAGCACTCTTATAGAAAATAGGGGTCGTATTTACACTTAACAAAGAACTGAGGGTTATAAAAGTATATTTTCTAGTATTTATTCTGTTCACAATGGACTTATGAAGTTTAGATATTTTTAAATAAATCGTCGCTAGAACGAATGTTTACAGTGTTCTCGTCCATGTTCCATTAACCTCAACTTTGCACAATGTGGGATTACAAGAAAATGATATAGGATAAATATATTTATGCAAAGGCGCTAGCTAAATATTAACATTCTACTCTAAGGCCTCAGTGGCAGTGAGAGAGAGAGAGAGAGAGAGAGAGAGAGAGAGACAAAGGCACTAGTCTATATTACAATTCTAAACAAAGGCTTGTGTGACAATGAGAAGAGCACATACAGAATAAGTGTTTTCACCGTGTATCTGTCCAATATAATCAACCCGAGACTATTAAACATAATCAATCGCAGTGAAATGTCAAATTATATGCACATAAAGTGTTCCGTCCACACTTCTGATCAAATATCAACACAACCAAAATGAAGAAAAATGAAGATTCCCCACTAAAGATCCGGTTCGCTCCATCTAATTTGTTAAGACCCTTCCCCTAAACTAGGAGACTAAAACCAGTCATTTTAATTGCCAAAATATTTTTTCATCAGTGTATAAAAAAACTTATAATTCTTAGAATTATCTCTAACTATACCCCCAAAGGATGAAATAAAAGGCTAGTTATATCAAGTCAACAATATAATTTGCCTGAACAATCTAATGGACAAAAGTCTAAAAATCTGATTAAAATCTTCTGAATTAAACACTATCTCCAGAAGTTCTTTTATAAAAAAGAATTTTGACTTGAACTTCTCCAAACCATTTTGAATATTTGGAAAACAGATTTCAATTCAATTACTCCCTCTGTCTCATACTAAATTTCACAGAATCTTTTTCACGTTGTTCAAGAAACATGTTTGACCGTTAATATGCTTAACTATGTATAATAAAGGAAAATAAAATATATATATTTAGAAACTACTTACTAGACGAATTCAACAATATCACATATGTAAAATTATTGTATATATATATATATCTATTCAAACATGTGGTCAAAGTTTGACAGCCAAATAGTAAATGTGCAGTTTAGTTTGGGACAGAGGGAGTATATTTTATCAGGAAAAAGGACACCGAAAAAAACATACATTGAAAGAGACAGTTCCCATATGATACTTAAACCCAAAAAAAATTAAATACTACCAATTTTTAAAATGGAAAAAGCAAAAACTTGTAAAAAAACATAACTAAATGAAATGAATTTAAGAAAATACATAAATAATAATCTGCCACCCTGAAAATTAAAAAGAAAAAAGAAAATTGCCCCTCCAAGCACCATTACCTCACCGGAAATTTTTTTGGATACTAGATATGATAAAAAGTTTATACCCATGTTCACCACTGTCATCAAAGGTGTACCGGTGAGAGCGACGTCGTGCCGCTAAAAAATCAGAGAAACCTACGTTCATCGTCGCAAATAGACCCACGACAAAGAGAACTCTTCAAAGGTGTTTCCTGAATACCGTAGTGAAGGTTTTTTTGATACTTTTCTGAGTTGAATCGAGTATAACTGAGTTACGACCCGAGTTGGACTGAGTTTAACCGAATTGCGTTTACTCGAACTCCGTCAGCAATGACTCAGACCATGACCTATGACTTTAACAAGTCTGTAGCCTGAGTTGCCTCTATGAGTCGGTGGAACCCTCAGCCGAAGAGTCATCGCTATGAGTCGGCCTAAAACCTCGACTAAACCATCGTGAGTCGATTTGAGCACATCCTAAGCCTAGCAAAACCTCAAACCTCCAGGAAACCACTGCTTGAACCCGTAGGACCATGAGCACGACCGTTAATCGTCGCTGAAAACCACTGCAAAATTGTCGCTTGAAATCAATGCATACCACTGCGAACACAAATCTAGAAAGCTACAAACCACCATGCTCATGAACACCATTAACACACCATCGTAAGCAATGTGACGAGCCCCTGCGAACGCTACAACAAACTTGCCGCCACAAGCGCAGATCTATGGTGAAAGTTGAATCCGCTCAAATTAAAACCATTGCGTGGATCTCTGGGAGGTTGGCTACGTGGAGTAGGAGTGTCGGAGAGGGAGGGAATGAGTGGGAGCTGTCAGAGGTGGTGGTTTGCGATGGCGGCCCCTAGAAGGATGTGAACTAGGGTTTTGTTCAAAAAAGAAAAAAGAGGACTTTGTATCATCTTATTGGTCAAAAGTGTTAGAAATGTTTGAAAATCGTATCATCTGATAGCACAAGTCACCTCTATAATTTGTTGTGCTAAGAGTGGAGATTCTGTTCCTTCTCTTTTGCTTAGAAAATTCATTTACGTGAGTGAATTTTTTTAATATCACCACAGACCTTTGATTGTATAGGTGTTGATCCGTCGAAGTTTTTTGTAACCAACAATTAATTATAAACTTATTAATTTAAATAAATGACCAACTTTAAATTTAGAGATTTTTTCACTCTTTGTTCAAGTATATATTGTTGGTGTTTCTCAAAAAAATCAATTATATTATTTCTGATTAATTTTAAGTTGAGAGATAAAATCAAAACTAATCCCAAGGACCACTAATTTAATGAATTGGTTTGCTCTGATACATACTAAACGAAAGATCAAACGTGTGACCTATCAAATCAATTATACTATATCTGATAAGTTCATAAGTTTGAGAGATACAAAATCGAAACTGGTACAAAATTAAGGACCATTAATTTGGTGCTCGCCCTAAAACATCCCGAACGAAGTGATCAAACGTGCAGTGATCTATCAATTTTAGTATTCATGTAGTAATTTTTGTACTGTAGTTACATTTATTGCTCAATTTTTCCCGTAGCTAGAATATGAAACTAACTACCTCCGTGATGACCATTATTATTCTTCACTCAAATGTGGACAAATATGGGCTACAGGTCAAAAGTGAGTATATTCCTTTACTAAACCAATTGGGTTAATTTTGAACTCTGATACCATATTAGAGTCATGAACTTCTGTCACAAAATTAATTGGTACTACGTTGAGGTGACCAGGTATCTTTTATATTAACTTATAGTTTTGAGAAGCACGACTCCAACAAATTTAGTGTGATACGAAGGTAGTGATGAAAATGAGACAACTTTAAGCGGAAGAGATTAGAGTTGGTATGATGTGTTTATAGTATTCACTATGGACTCCATTGGATAAAAGAGGGCCTTTTTTATAAGGATACTCCCTCCGTATCAAATCAAACTGCACACTTAATATTTGACACTATTGTCTATCAAATTTTGATCACATATTTTAGTAGATATATAAACAATAATATTATCATATGTCATATTGTTGGATTCGTCATAACAAGTAGTTTCTCAAAAGTAACTTTTTGTTTACCGTTATTATACGTAATTAAACATACTAACGGTTAAACAAGTTTCTTGATGAGCGTAAAAAGGATTCTGTGCAATTTGACCTGGGACGGAGGGAGTACATCTTAAGAAATGTAATTTTTTTCCTAAATTTATGTAGTAATAATTATATTCTTAAACTTATACACTTTAATTTTTATTTAAAAATCGTATAGATAAAATAACATGTAATAAGACGCATTTGAATAATATTGCACTAGTACTTAGACCGACAAGGGACTCCGCCAATTAGAACACATAGCACACAATATGGCTCTTGTATATATTTATGCTAACAATGAAAGTTAAAATGCACAATCGTTTCAAATACTCCCTCCGACCCTTTTTTTTAAGTAGTTTACATTACTATTTATCAATAAAATTGATATTATTTATATTTTAAAAATATATAAATTCATAAATGTGAAAAATATCACATGAAATGCTGTTACATTTATTGTAATACATATTTTTAGAATATTTAATTTGCATAATTTATTTTTAAATATAATTTAAGATATTAAAATTATAAAATTATCATTGAATAGCAACAAAAGAAGAAGTAAACAATAAAAGAGGGATGAAGGGAGTGCACAATTCACAGCAGCGGCGACTTTTATTCTCAAAATCAAACCCACTCACTTTTGTCAAAGGCCTGGAATATTTAAACAATCAGAGAGCTGCGTAGATTAATAGTCTCTTTGCATCACTACTTTTTGCTGCCTAGCTCTATTCAAAATATATTGTGTTGTATAAACAAGTTAAATTTAAACATCACAATATATTTTTACATCCATAATATCTACATTAATACTTCTAATCTTATGGATGTCTATATTTGTTGATACGATAATGAAGACGATATGATCGATCTAGGTCCTTTGGTTTCAATGAAACTGGAAAGCTTAGATTTTTGTTTAACTCCGGAGACCAATTCCAACGTCAAAAGTAACCTCGAAATTTACTAAACCGACGTCGGAATATAGTTTCAAGTTCGAAACTGCTTATAAGGTGGTTTTTCAACCATCGTGCAGTGGTCGTCCGGTTGCACGACGGTGCCTGGGAAGGCAGTTTGGAACTACCATATGTCCAACGCTCAATTTCACTGCCTTCAATAGACCAATTCTACACTAGTTGGGAAAACAACACTAAAAAAGTCAGAATCTAATATGGTTGTAGATATTTGGCTTTTTGGTTGTGATGCAATAGTTTAGGCGGACGTGCCCAGATGATTTTACTTCTAAAATAAACCATCTAATCAAAATGTAGTTCAGTTTGCAACTGATTTCGGTTGATTTTGTTTTGTTGGTTGTTGCCTCCCCCGACATTCGACTTTAAGAAAAAGCTTCTGGCAAAGCAAAGCACCTTATAGGTTTTATGCAGGTGCTTGATCGCTCTTTTTCTTCTTCCCAACACCTTAAGGGGTGTATTACCTCTTGTTCCTTTGCTTTCGTATTTCTCAAGGAATATAAACAGAGAGTATAACATCTTTTCTAATCGGAATATTCATAAGCTAGTTATCAGTTCCTAAAAAAGGTTTGATTTCCTTGCCTAAAATAAAACCCAATTGTAGATATCCTCCATAATCTTTGGAATACTCACAGGCCAAGTGAAAGAATGATTTCCCGTAGTTATTATTATTGATCATGAAGAGAATAAATAGAGAGTACAAAGCATGAAGGTAGACTAGTTTTAATATAACTCTAACTAGTC
>JAULKM010111417.1:0-22926 GCA_032355605.1 Rubia tinctorum
GAACAAAACCCTTGAATGTTTGATCAAGACGTGGAATGTCTTCATTTATAGTGGTAGTCGTATCCGGATCTCCATCACAGTACATAGTCATGAATCATTCCAGAGTGCTTCAACTTGTTAAGTGTCTCTCAGGCTATACATGCCAAATTTAGTTGGCATGAATTGAGTCTTCAAGGCCTCTTTTAAGCCATCCCGCAAAGTGATTAGAGTGGTTGTGCTGTCAGCACTTTGAGTATGCGACCACAACTTGGCATCTCCAATATGGTACATACTTGCAACATTGATATGCTTCCCTTCAGAGGTTTTGGCCACCCTGAAATATTCCTCCATGTCCCACACAAAGTTTTCCACGGGTTTGGAAATTCTAGTTTTTTTAAAACTCTTGGATCCAGAAACTTTGAAAACATAAACCTGCTGAAGAGCACTTGCACTAACTTGACAACCCAGCATGACCATTTTCAGCAACTTCATCCCCTTTTCAGGTGCATCCGTCTGGGGTCCTTTATCAAAAGGTTCCTCATTGGGTTCCTTTCTATTGGAACTGCATTGTAGGTCCACAATATCATTCTTCACCATCTCGATCTCCTTTTGAACAACCAGAGAAGCAGTTGGAGTACTTGGGTCTTCAAACCTTTCTTCTCAAATTCCTTGATCTGGCATTGGAGATCAGTATGGTTGGTTTATAGATTTCTGATTTGCCGCTTGAGTGCTTTGACTTCCGTTTCCACTGAATTTGCACATTCATTCCTTGTTCCTATCATCATCTTGAATTAATCCCACCAAAATATGCAATTTTTTTATTGCACGTATAACCTGGCTTTGGTACCAACTTGTTAGATCATTTTTCTAAGGATAATTTTGAATTAATCCCACCAGAATATGCAAAAGAAGAAGAAGTTTGATTTCATGTATGATCTGGCTCTGGTACCAACTTGTTAGACCTTTTTGCTAAGGCTAACTTTGCTTCTCAAGTTTACCCACGAACTGAATATAATGGGGTTATACGGTGAATTACAATCAAATGTAGACATAATATTTACGGGAACCCAACCCCAACCTTTAGTACATTACTCAAAGGAATTTGTGTAGGTTGGCAAAACAACCACCAGAACTTGCAAGAAACTCTGCTCTAACATGGAGTTATTTATAGGTAACTACCCAACTGGTGATTAACACCCTTGACCACCAAAGTTTACAACTTCTTGGAAATAGGGACTAAAACTGATGCTTTACATTATGGGTCACATCTCTTCACATGAGCCGTCTCGCACCAACCATCGTGTCCCTTGGCCGGGCGAACTAAACTACTCGTTCAGCCCTCCAAGCCCTTAATTAAAATGAACCATCGATCATTTGCGCATCGAATTGGACCAGTATGCCTGTTAAATTTTAAGGTATCTTAGGCTTCCATCTTGAAACCAATTGGCACAAAGTGGATGTGACCCACGATCTTATATATTAGCTATTATCATTGTAAGAAACCAATGTGGGATATATCTTTCAACAAACCCCTCACATGCCTGCGTGGAAACATTCCACGACCTATATCGGGTAAAATTAAAGAGGATCCATACATTGGCCCAATAAACCCAACTTGGGCCCAAGTCTCAAATATCTGGCTCTGATACCATGTTAAATTTCAAGGTATCTTAGGCTTCCATTTTAAAACCAATCGGCACTAAGTGGATGTAACCTAAGATCTTATATACTCCCTCTGTCCCACTAAAACTTGCCTATTTACTTTTTCCCGGTCTTTAATGTTCATGTTTGACTAATAATATCTCTAACCACGTATAATATTTTTGAATAAAAAATAATATTAAGAAACTGGTTATTAAGATGAATCTAACAAGATCTCACATGATATTTTTATTATATATATTAGTTGAAATTTAGGGTCAAAGTTTGCAAAATTTGACTTTAAAAAGACAAATAAGTAAGTTTTAGTGGGACAGAGGGAGTATTAGTTATTGTCATTGTAAGAAACCAATGTGAAATATATCTTTCAACACTGCCTTCCAAGGATGATCTATCACTTAGTGTTCATCACTTAAGTGGCCAGAACTTAAGTTTCTTCTTCAGCCTCCAACCAACCTTTCCTTTGGACTCTGTTTGAATTAGGATATGACCACCAATAAGTTGTACCTCCAACTTATGGTCTCAGACCACAGTTTAGCCGACCGACATGCCACCTTGCATAAGCCGTTACACCCTTTCCTTGTCCATTGCTTATGAAAATATGATCCAAGGACTCATAGAAAAATAAGGATGTAACACTTAGTTATGTTTGAGGGATTTCTATCCTGGGGATGGATTGAAAAATTTTGCCTGAAAAAGAGGGTGCTTGGTTGAGAGGGGAGACTTATAGCGAAGTCGCATTTGCTAAATTCGACTTTCAATTTTTATGTATTCTTTTTATTTTTCTTTAATTCCGCATACTCCCTACATTCTTTTTTAAACTTCCCACTTTGGCTTTTTACAGTAAAACACATATATGTTTGATTGTTAAATATTTAAATATATAATTAAAAATTAAAAATATTAATATTAAAAAATATGTTACAAAGAATCTAATAAAATCTTGCATGGTATCATTATAATTTTTACATCAACAAAACAATTATGGTAAAAAAACTTAGAAATGTCAAAGTGGTAAGTTTAAAAGGGAATGAAGGTAGTATATAGCATCCTACGCGGCTGCTGGTGTGAATTATTTAAAAACAAAAACAAAAATCCAAGTAGCATTTTGCAATTACGAGTTAAGACAAAGCCACACTTAGCAAATATGAGCCTTTTTATAATTTATTTTTAGTTTTCAAAAGTTGGATTTGTTGTACATCTTTGTAAAAATATTTAATGGTAGAAAGCGTATTGGTCGTGGCGATCATTTATTTCGTTTAAATGATAATGAGCATGCATGTGTACACCAAAATAATCCAATTGAAGAAAATATTTATGTAGCCTTTCAGAATATTTTGAGAAGTCAAGTAAAATATGATTAAAATATTTATGATTATGAATTTTAAAATTGTAGGTATAGTGACTATATGTTGATTGGTAACTGGTGAGAAAATCGGTTAATTGGTATGTGCATATAGCTAATATTGATTTATCGTTAGATAATTAATGATGTGGCATTCCCAGTCAGGTGAGGTAGCTAGCAATCACCGTATTATAAGCGCGATCCTGCGAGAAAGGCTCCCGGAAGTGATTCCGGGGAAAGTGCTCCGACGATCAAGTCGGTTCTTTCCTCCAGAGAATTGGTATTTCTCAGTTAGTGTTACTTCCCTGAGCCAATTCTGCTCTTCCTATGTTTATAGTGGATCGCAATCAAGGCTCTGCGTTGCTAGGGTTTCAAATCATGTATTGCATCATGGTTGCTAGAATCCCGGAATTGCTAACAAGTGTCTTCCCCACTTCTAGACGTGGCTCTGCTTTGCCCGGTTCGTGGTTGAGTCCTGGGCTTGGCCTAAAGACCAACAAATTTTAGTCTGTGGGCTAGGTATACTCCAATGATAAGTTATAAGTATTTTCTAATCAATATTTGACATGCACAATTATTCGAATATATATTAGTAAAAGTGGCAATATGGATCATATAGTAAATATTTAACATATATGTCATGTAACTAAAAATCCATGAGTAACTGAACAAAATAATCCATGAGGTTATAAAACTAATGAGGATCTCTACAATGCCTTTCACCAGTCCCACGGACGGGCGATATGAACGTCATCATCATGGATGTTGGGTATGTATAACTTATATACTTATTTTATGTCCTTTTATGAGATTTTTAAATTTAATGTGAATGAATGTGAGATACGTGCATGATTTAGTAGATGGCATGGTGAAGGATATGATCTATATCCGTATATTACCGAACAAAGTCAGTTGAAATCTGAAATAAATTGAAACACCTGTTCAAAATCCCTTTCACAATCAACCTGCTGCTTCCATATGCTTGTTGAGTAAGGTCATTTTCTCCCAAGCTAAATACATATGGAACTAAAGTCCAGATAAGTTGGAGAGAACATAGCCTAAATATAAAACCAACACAACCATCACATTTACGTTTCAAGTTCAAAAAGGAATGCTAAATAATGGACCCGATTCTACACTAGACTTAAGTTTCATAAGAACACATTCCAACACAGGTATATGCTATAATAACAGACTTGCCACTCTAAGACGGCTATCAATACTCAAGGTGGTGGTTTGAAATGCTCAAGCAAGCCTTTGTTTGGGTTTCAAAACGTCCATTGAGTTGATCGAATAAGATAGCAATTAACTTTAAGAAATCATACCAAAAATTAAAAATAAAAATTCAAACTAAGTTTCCTAAGCAATCAAAATGGTGTATTCCGACTAGTATCCTAACACCACAATACTAGAAAGCGTAAAAAATGCGAAGAAGTAAGAGACTTACAGTCAGTAGTGATTATGTGAAAATTATGAACAATTGATTGTATCCATGGACAAAAAATACAATATATATATGGCACCATACAGAAGACCAAACGGAAAAATATTATAACCTAATAATTATTATATGATATATAAAGATTACAAAATACTTAATACTCCTCCTCAAGTTAGAGTATGAAAAATCATGAATGCCAAACTAGCCAAGAAGATTTTGAAACTGCTGACGAGCGAGAGCTTTCGTGAAGAGATCAACTTGTTGACTAGAAGTACCAATATGATGAGTAACCATATCTTCCGATGGAATAATATCTACAAAAAAGGATAGCCAATCCCAATATACTTTGTACGCTCATGAAAAATAGGATTAAACGCAATGTGGATAGCCTCCTGACTGTCATAGAAGAGGCGCATAGAGGAGAAATGGAAAACACCAAGAAAGTGAAGGAGCGACTTGAGCTAGAGCAATTCTCAACATACAACAGTCATAGCCCCATTTTTTGTTTCAGCAAATGAACTAGAGATTGTAGCCTGCTTCTTAGTCTTCCAAGAAACATGCGATTCTTCAAGCATTACAAAATATCCTGGCAAAGAGCAATGTGTAATAGGACACACAGCCGAATCTGAATCACAATAAGTTGTCAATTGCAACGAGCTCTTAGTAGACAAAAAGAGACCTTGACATAGATGACTCTTCAATTAATGAATTACGCACAAGACAACACACGCCAATGTGCAATATGCGACTCTTGTATGTACCAAGAAATATGTGAACAAAATAACTAAGCACCAGACAAGTGATAGTGAGATGAATCAGATGACCAATTAAGCATTGATAATGAGCTAAATCATCAAATTTAAGACCATTGAAACGAGCCAAATCATGTTTTTCTCCATTTAATTTTTTTGTTTGGTTGTCAACAAACCAGAATCAGACAAAATATCAAGGGCATATCTTTGCTGAGAAAGAGACATCCTATCGGGACCGCGAGCAATCTTAATTCCAAGAAAATTCTTAAGCAGATCAAGATACTTCATATGAAAACAAGAACTCAAGTAGGACTTGAATTCATTAAAGATATCAGAAGAAGCACCAACAATAGTCAGATCATCCAAATAAGCAAGCACATGTAAAGAATTTGAATTTCATGTGTAAGAGAATAAAGAGTAATTTGCCTTACTCTGCATGAAACTGAACAGACTGAAATCATCAGCTAACTTCGCAAACCAATTATGAGGAGGCTAACAAAGACCATATAAAGACTTTTGAAACTTGCAAACATGATCAAGAAAAGAGACACAATATCCAAATGGGGACGCATGTACCTTATTCTCAAGGTTTCCATGCAGAAATACATTATGAACATCAATCTGGTGAAGTTCCAAACCCTGAGTCATAGAAATATAAACAAAAATATGAATTGAAATCATCTTTGTAACTGGAGCAAACGTCTAAGTAAAGTAAGTCTCCTCAATCCGACGATTACCAAGAACAACAAGACTTGATTTTTGTTGTTCGATCAAACAATTAACTTGTATTTAGTAACAAAGACCCACTTATAGCCTGTAGCAGACTTGGTAGGAGGAAGATGAAACATTATCCAAGTGTTATTTCTCCCAGGAGAATCAATTTCATCAGTCATTACCACTTGCCAATGCGTAGACCGAGACACATTAGTATATGAGGTAGCCTTTGTGCTAGAATTAACTGCGCCTAAAAAATATATAATTCTAAACCAAAAAATTATCACAAGAAATAAAATCAGTTGTAGGGTAAAGAGTACCTAAGACAATGACAATGTTGAAGTGAACGAAGCCGAACAAGGGGGGTATTAGTGCAAGTTGAAAAGCAGACATAATCCTTCAAGTGAGCAGGTTGATGTCGAAAACATGAACTGTGTCGAGCAGGCTCAGGCACCGATGCTGATTTAGGATTAGAAGGCAACTCATTCTCAGACGACGACTCGGCGACAGACACAGACTTTGGTTGTTCGGACTTATGTGGATCATACTTCCAAGGTGAATCATCATGCTATAAAAAGGACCAATCTAAAAACTTCTTAGTCACTGTTGATGGATAATCAGCAGGAACATGGTTTGCTACAGGTGCAAATGGAAACTGGTCTTCATAGAACACAACATCACGACTGTAAAATAGAGCAATCCTTTCTTTCCCACAGATAACCAAGGAAAATACACTAACAACTACGAGAAGAAAATTTATCGCATTTTCTGGGAAATTGAGAAGGAAAACATAAGCATCCAAACACACTTAAGAGGGTGTAGTTTGGCTCACAACCATGTAACAACTGATAGGGAGTTTGACTAGCCAATAATAGAGTTGGCATGAGGTTGATCACTTAGGCCACATTCAAGGCACAATCTCCCCAAAAAACAATAGGTAAATAAGCTTAAAAATGAAGAGCACAAGCAACATTGAGAAGGTGGCAATGCTTGTGCTTCACAAAACAATTCTGCTAAGGTGTATCAACAAAGGAAGTATCAAACAGACAAACAGAGCAGAGAACAAGATTATTAAAATCAAAATAATAACCTTTAACAACTAAAATAGAAGGCAACACTGAATTAAAAGGATGACCAAGTCACTGATGCCAAAACTCACAAAACAGAAAGGCTTAGAGGTGGCAGAAACAAAATCCCCAATCATGCAAAACCGATATACCCCACCTAATTGTACACCTACGTCAATCATTTTCCTCGAACTGATTTCCTGTAATACACAATTTTTGGTATGAAAATCATGATATTTTAAGATAGCAAGTAACTTATCCCAAGGCAACAAATTGCAATGCAATTTAGGAAAAAACAAAACATGTGAAAGAACTATATTTGCAAAGCATAGAGTTCCTTGTTGTACATCACTAGATATGGTTCCACCATGTAAAATAACATCAACATATTCAACAGCAGTAAGACCATGAAGAATATTTTTGCATCGTTCATATAATATGATGATCCAGAGTCAAAAATCTATGACAAAGTAAGCTTACTTGACACATTATCATATGGTTTTTGTAATTCAGAAAATAAATTCAAAGTCGTACTCCATTAAGCATCGGATAGTGCCATACTGACAACCGATCCATCGAGATCAGTCAGTGCGGCAAAAACTTGGCGAAGGTGGCTGAAGCACCGTTTGGTTTAGGATAAAGGGAAGAACGACAAACTGGAAGGAAGGCGGGCAACGGTGGATCGAGAGCTCGACGACTGCGGTTGAGGGTCATTCTCATGTTCTCTTCTTTCGATGAACCACCATAGATCTTGAAGCAAGTATTGACTTCATGATCTTTGCGACCAAAGTGGGCATGTTCTTGCGATCCACTAGGGCCAAAGAAGCATTAATAGCTGGAGGACCACGTCCTGCAACAAATTGCATTGAGTTAATCTGAGAGTCACGTGATCAAATCAAGGTCCTGTGACGTTTCTCCTTAACTGCAAGGGAGTAGATGTGGCTCAGAGGTGGTAATGGTCTTGGGCCAAAATATTGGAACGAAGAGTGTTGTAGCCATCATCCAAATCGATGAAAAGTTGATGAACAATCTCATTCTCACGATCATTGACAACATCAGAAGACCACTTGCACTTGCAATCTTTGTGAATATAAACCCTAGGTACATGGGTGTTTAGTTTAGGGGTATAAACGAATCGAGCCGAGATCGAGTAGTGGTGTGCTCGAGCTCGAGCTCAATTTTTTTTACTATGTTCGTGTTCGAGCTCAAAAAATCTATCTTGATCTCGTGCTCGATTTTTTGTGATCTTCTCGATCTCGGTTTATAACTCGATCAAATTCGAGCTCGGACTTGAGCTTGTTGAGCTCGTTACCTTCTAACGAGCCAATACAACTCTCTAATTTATACAAAATTTAAAATAAAAAAATAATATAGTTATATACATACAAGCTCGTGAAGCTCGACGAGTTTACCGAACAAGAAAGAAGAAGCTCAAGCTCAAGCTTGCCTAATAATTGAGCTAACTCGAGCTCGACTCATGTTTACCTAGCTCGAGTTCTAGTCGAGCTTTTTCTTGAGCTGTTTGCAAGCTTTTCATGAATTTTTTGGTTTGTTTACACCCCTAGTTTAGTTCATCCCACGAATTCTTGGATTTTCGTAGTAAGTAACAATAGACTGACCATTCTTACGATAATTTTCTATTTGAGAACGAATTTGAAGAATCCTCGGGCCATTACCAACTAAAAACCGTTAAGCTAGATCATCCTAAAGCTCCTCAGTTGTGTTGTAGTAGGTGATGGGTGATTGAAAATATGGATCAATAGTTTAAACAATTCAACCAACAATCATGGAATTAGCATTGAACCAGTTTCCAAGATTCGGAGAATCAAGTCAAGGATAAGTAATGGACCTATCCAAAAACCCAACCTTTCATTTTACTCGGAAAACATTGTGAAGAGATGTAACCCATTCATGATAATTATCACCTTTCAGAATTATCAGGAACATAGTTAGACCATGGTGATCTGATGGATGAAGGTAATTGGACAGCGTTGGTTGCAGCAGTGATGTTGCAATCCAGCTTAACGTCAGCGTCATCTTGGGCATTGTCAAAATGATCAGTGATGGCCATGTAAGTTGATCGATGGAGGCGGTAATTTAAGGGGTTTTAGGATTTTTAGCATGGATACCATGTAAAATATGCATGATTGTATTCATGGCCAAAGATTACAATTTACAGGACATTGAATAAAAGCCTAAAAGGGAAATGATTCTAACCTAATACACTCTCCATCCCAGCATAAATGGCACAATTTCCTTTTTTCGGTCCCGGCAAAAAGGGCATGATTTGAAAATTACCTAAAATGGCAAAGAATAAGCTGTTAAATTCCCGCAATAGTCTCTTTAACTTTAAGACCTTTTAGATTGGCCCCACTTGTTTCCCAAAATATTCATATTTTTCCACACTTATTATCTGCCATATCAGCATACATAAAAGAGCAAGTCAAAAGCAATTCCACCATTTTTTACGGGACAGAGGGAGCACTTATTCTACAAGAAACAAATTTTACAAAATATCCTTACACTAGTGAAGAGCCTTTGATTAAAGGCGGTGATCAAAGGTGGTTCCTAAAGAACCGCCTTTGATTGAGACCCATGAGAGGTTTCAAAGTCAGAACTCCCTCCCAAGTGACTCAAAAAAATTTAAAGAAACTTTTTTGTTGATTAAAGGTTGTTCTTCAAGAATCGCCTTTAATGAACATCAATTAAATGCATCCTTTAATACGGTGTCTTTGTTCCCTAGTATATATAGTAGCTAGGGTTCCCCCCCCCCCTAGTATATTTTCTCAAAACTGAATCCATCCTCTAGTTTTTCACCTACCCTTAGTTTTATTTTCTCTCTTTCTCACCCTCACTACCCTCTCCGCCGATGAACCCTCTCCACCAACCTCTCTTCCTCCACCATCTACGCCTCTTTCACCCTCTCCACCCCTCCCCTCCACCATCCTCTTCGCCGCCGCACCTAGCCTCAACTAGCACGCCTAGCCTTCTATGTCGCGCCTGGCCTTTCCCCCATGACTGGCCTCCCCGCTGTACCTGGGCTCCCCACAATTCCTAGCCTTTCCACCGCGCTAGAACGCCGCCGCACTGAGGTTTACTTTCAAAATCTGTGTATGATAGTTTAAGGTCGTTGCTTTTTAAATTTTAGTGTTTCTTGTTTCCGGTTAGAGATGTGTAATAGTTTTGTTACGAATTTCTGGGCATTTTCTTGTCTTTTGGCTATAGTGGTTTCCAGATCTGTGTTCTTGTTTGCTTTCGGAAACCTTTTGGGACCCTAGAAATAGGTTCCAAATTCTGAACCTATTTTGAACCCCAATAGAAGGCGGTTTTCGAACCGCCTTTGATTGAATCGATCAAATTTAGGACTAGAGAAGGCACTTAATTAAAAAGTATCTTCTCTGGTTCCAAATATAACCGTCTTTAATCACCCATTTCTCCACTAGTATTAATAACTGGAAAAGATATTCGAAAGGTAACTGAATTCTTCTATGATGTACTTCTCCCTTCATAATCACCGGTCGCCTAAATGCAAATTGCCATTGAAAAATCTTTTCTTGAAAAGACAATATGAATCTAAATTAAACTCAAAATTCAATCCTCAAAAACCCCAAAAAAATCTTCCAGCTGCTCAACAAATCCGTCGTACCTCAATTCTCTCAGAAACAACCTAAGAATCGTCGAACAACACCTTTAGTATTTCGTGGTTCACCATAAACACTACACAGATCTTAACAAATAACTCAAGTCGACGATGAAGGTTATGAGTTGGAGTGGCTCCTACACGAGGACCAACCAGTGCAGGTCTAATACAACGGTGATGGGAGTGGATGTGGGGAGGATTTTAATCGAGTGGGATTTGGAGATTGGGGTTTAGTCACACATTTTTCTCTTTTTTTGAAAAATAAAAGAAATAAATTTCGCTCGATCTTGATTTGTCCTTTTCTTTAACCATTAGTAAATTGTATTCAAAGAATCTGACTTTTAATTTTCATATTTTTTGGAACATAAGATTGCAATGTAAGCAACAAGTTAGAATTACCCTAATAATTAATTTTTTAAGTCAATCATTTCAATATACTGGCCGTTTTTTGAAAAGTGGAATTGACATCTAACCTAACTAGCCTCTAGGAATAACCAATCTATTACAACGATATTTAAATTACATGTCAACCATATTTACCTAAATTATTTTTAAGAATCAAGAAAAGTTGCATTTGTTACATCAAAGTTCACCCAAGCAAATAAAATTATTAACTCTCACTATATCCTTATTTTTTTATAATAGAAAAGTGCATATATAACCTTCGAATAATTGAAAGTGCAAATATAACCCTAAATAATAAGTGAAAGTGCAAATATAACCTAATCCCGCAACTTTTAGCCGAAATTTCGTGAAAAGATATTTTTGTCCTTCTGAAGAAAAATTTTAAAACAAAAAGATAGGAAATGACTTTATTGCTCTTAGCATCATTAATACCCTAATACCGCCGCTGGGCCACCGTCAGACCGCAATTGCGCCTATGCCGGACTACTGCTGCACCACTACCATAATAGCTAGAGTTATATCAACACATTATGAAAAGTGACTGGGTTAAATTACCACATCTCTAAAACTTATAGGGTTATATCAGCACATTCGTAAAAAATGTAGGGTTATATCAGCACATACTATAAAAATAAAGTGTCATATTCATAAAAAAATCAAAGTCAACCACACGCAACTGCCATTTCAATATCTTCTACTGATTGCTAACGTCCCAAAGTGTGATTCTATTGGCAAAAAAAGAGCTTTGGTGAGGTTGAAGCATCAGACAATGAAGTGGAGATGTGTGAACCTTTCAAAAATGGTATCTTCATCCGAAATTCCCCTTAATTCACTAGATTAATGCGGTGTTGAGTTTTATTATTTGATTTTCGCTTGCTTCCCGTCACACGAATAGAAAAATGTGGTATATATTGTATAAAATATAAGGATTTTGATGAAGAAACATTTTTCACCGTTAATATGTTTACCTACGTATGATAATGACAAATAAAAATATGATATTTAGAAACTACGTACCTGTTACGACGAAATGAACAATATCATATACGATAATACTGTTGTTCATATATGTATTCAAATATGCGGTCAAAATTTAATAGAGAATAATGTCAAAAAACAAGAGTACAATTTCAGTTGGGACAGATGGAGTATTTTTTTTATTTACTTCCCATCTTACCATAAGACGGTTTCGCAGGGGATGAAACTCTACTAATATAGATGGAAACAAATCTCACACTTATTCAATAATATAAACATTCAAAGATATTATTTTTTTCATCTCCTACTATGGGAATATGGGGAAAACTAATTGAAGAAGAAAGTAGAATTTTTTAGAGAGAGAGAGGGGAAATGGTGTGAGGCGGAGAGGGTAGCATCCTTGTACAATTAGATTTTTATTATTTTGTAGGATTTGTGATTTATATTTAAGAACGCATGAAACGCAAGATGAAATGTTAATTAAACCCTAAATTTATAATCAGATAAAATGAGTGCAAAAATGATATTTGACTACACTTTTTTCAACTTCGATTGTTAAAAAATGCTGAAAATTTGAAGTTAACAGTGTTTAATACGTTTAACTAAGTTTAATATAAGAACGCTTTTAACTAAACTGTACTAAAATTCAGTTAAAATCCTCAAAACACTTTTAAACTTTATTTTTAAAGCATTTTTTCAGAAAACAAAGTAAAACAAATGTGTGGGTAAAAGTCATTTTTGTACTATAGTTATCTCATCATAAATTTTAAGAGTTTATCTAAAATTTCATCTTGTGTTTCATGCGTTTCATGCGTTCCAGCGGGAATTACATAGGAATCACAGGTCATAACTTTTAACCTTGATTTTAGTAAGAATCGATGTAAAAAGTTAACTTTTGACTGCAGTTTTTCAGGATTGAACTTTAAAATTGTAGTAATATACGTACTACGTCAGAAGGTTTAGAGTCGTCTGACATTAAACATACTGAATAAATCGTCCTATATAAAGTGTTAACTTTTTAGACAAACCACTTTAGCTTGAAAAAATGACTTAATCCCCAAAAAAGGCTCGTTCCGAAACTTATTTACTCTAAACCCTAATCATATAAAATGTTACTCCACTCTTCAGCTACCACAAACAGCCTCTTTCCCCCTAAAACACACCAATCCTTCACTAGCCACTCCTCTTACATATATAGTGGAATGAAGTTGGTTTATTGATTGTGGCAATAGAAATGGAAGGTGGAGTGGAGTAGAATGAAGGAGAGTAACTCGAATAAAAAAGAGAGGAAGAAAGCGGAGTAGCATTTTTCTCATAGATTCCTTTTAAAAAAAGACAACCTATATTTCTTTTTTAAAATATTAAACTAACGGTAAAACTTATATTATCACGAAGTCTTGTTTTATGCAACCTAAACTTTAGATCATAATTTATTTTGCAATTATAAGAAGTTTCCTTTGGGATGAATTTTTTAAATATGCTGATAAATTTAGATACCTTATGTGCAATTACAAAACTACTATATACGGAGTATATCACAAAAAATTCAGAATTTTCATTTTTCTTTTCTCTTCCTCCCACTGGAAACCGCATCCGGCCGACAGTTACAGCCAGATTCCGCCGGATTTCACCAAATTTCCGCCGCTCTGCCGGAATTTTGCCGGTTTTTCACCGATCTGCTCTGTCCGTCGGTTTACCCTCGATTTCAACTGGATTTTCGCAGCTTTCGCCTCCATTTTCAGTCGTGAAACCGTCAGTTGGTGTTTCTTCTTCTCCGGCGAGCTGGTCAAACGCTACGCCTTGTCATGCCCTAGCTCGCAGGCCCCACGATTCACAATAATTCTCTGATGAATCAGAGGCGTCTTCCATCAACTACGAGCTAAGGCATCTTCCGTTGGCGACGAGTATTAGCTGCGTCTTTTGTCGACGACGAGCAGCAGATGTAGAATTCGACGGAGGCACGACACATCGAATTTAATGGAGAATTCAACGGAGGTGAGGCACATCGAATCTGACGGAGAATTCGACAGAGGTGAGGCGAGGTAGTTTCAGGAGTTGAATACAACGGACAATCGAAGGGCCTGGGTTTGAAGACAGCGGAGCGACGGAGAGACTGCTAGGGCTTATTGACAACGGTAAGAATATGGATTAGGAAGGGGACGATGAGAATCTGAAGAAGACGAGTCACTTGTGGCTTTTTGTTTAGCTTTGAATCAGCGCCGGATAGCGGATGGCAACGGCTGAGCTTCTCAGGTGAGGTTTAATATTGTTTTTACTTTTTCAAAGAATTGCTGAGTTTTAATATTTACTTAACTGAGTCTATTGTAAGCAAAGATTTATTGGTCTAGTGGTTAGAACTCTTGTTGATGAGATTAGAGGTCAGGGGTTTGAATCTCACTACGAATTTTATTTTGAAGAATTTATGTTTTTGATGCAGTTGATGGGGTTTAATACTATATGACTGAGTGTTTATTTAATGATGAGTCTTTGGTGTAGTGGTTATTGCTTTAGTCTTTGAGGTTAAAGACACAGGTTCAACTCTCACTAGGTCCATTTTTTGAAAAGTTTTTATTTTTGAGGTACTGTAACTTTTTGTTGAGGTTTGTAGCATTTTTTCTCTTATGTTGATATTTTTCACTATACGGGTGAGGTTTAATTGATATGAGTTGATGTTTTGTAGTTTTTTTGGGTGATATAGATTGATTTTGTAGTTTTTTTAAAAAAAACACTCATGTTGAGGTTTTTCATTTTTTTATGAGATGTACTGCAATTTTTTGTTGAGTTACTGTAGCTTTTTGTTGATGTTTGTAGCATTTTTTACTTTCTATTATGTTAATGTTTTTCATTATTCGTGTGAGGTTTAATTGATATGAGTTGATGTTTTGTAGTTTTTTTGGTGATATGGATTGACATTTGTAGTTTTTTTTTTAAAAAATCTCATGTTGATGTTTTACATTTTTCGGATGAGGTTCAAGTGTTAAGAGTTGATGTTTGTAACTTTTGGGTGATATAGGTTGATATTTGCAGTTTTTAATTTTTTTTGAAGTTTTATGATTTTTTGAGTGAATAATTTATACTTTTGAGATACTCTAGTTTTTTTGTTGATGTTTTTAGTTTTTTCTATCATGGTGATGTTTGTCAATTTTCGTGTGAGTTTTAGATGATATGAGTCAATTTTTTTGGTTATATTGATTGATAATTTTTTGCTTTTTTCCCTCTCATGTTGATGCTTTTCATTTTCTCGGTGAGTTTTAAGTTATAAGAGTTGATGTTTGTAGATTTGGGTGACATAGGTTGATTTTTTGTAGTGTTTTTTTATTATGTTGACGTTTTTTATTTTCCGAGTGAAGTTCAGGTGATAAGAATTGATGTTTTTAGCTTTTGATTGATATTAGTTGATTTTTGTAGATTTTTTTAAAAAAATTGATAATTGAAGCTTTGTTGATGTTTTTATGATTTTAAATTGATGTTTTGTTAGTTGTAGTCGACGTTTTTCAAATTTTTTATCGATTTTTATTTTATTATATATATTTGCTATTTTATTTATATTTTTCTCTAATTTTTAGTTGATATTTTAAGATTTTCCGTTGATGTTCTGCTATTTTTTCTGATGTTTATAATTTTTAGTTCAATGATCATATTAATTAATTGTATTTTATAAACTATTTTTTATTTTATTTTTGATTTTTTTTGCAGGCTGCAGATGGCGGAAAATGATGGGGAAAATGGACAAAAAAACCCCTAAAAATTATTAGAGATAGGTCTCTGGAACTAGAATATAACTAGAATTGCATAAAAATCCTTACCTAAATTTTATACTGCCTCACGGAAAATCATCTCTTATTCTATTATGAAAATCCTATATTTTTTATATGTTAACCTCAATTTTATTATAAAATGGTCTCTTGCAAGATAAACTTTTAAATAAACAATATTGTACAAGACAAACTCTAAAATAAAGATTAGTAGTCGCTTAAACAATATTATTGAGAAGTATAGTTATTTGTGGCTGATATAGCTATACATTTTCCAGCCCACGTGGCCAGAATTTCACAACAAAGTGGCCAACAGGTAAGCTCCTCAAAGTGATCATATTGTTCATCTGCCACGTCTTAATCTGCACACTTTAACTTTTGACAGTTGAATAAAAAAATATTTAACCACTAATATCTTTAACTATGTACAATTAAAAATTATAAAAAAGTAATATTGTGAAAATACACATTAAGGCGAATCTAACACTATGCCACTTGATAATATCCTTAATTATATATAAATAGAATTTTATAGTTTAAATCAGTCGATTTTAACTAAATGAATAGTACACATGTAGTTTAAGTTGGGACATAGTGAGTATTTATTTCACGTCAGAATGATTTATTTCCTTCTTTTAGTTAATATGACAATAAAGCCTTACTTCCCTTTATGACTGGACAATATTCTTTCTGGTGAAAGAAAATATGAATTTCATGATTTGTCTATTGCGTACAGAAGCATAAAATTGTTTGGCAGTTCCGATAGGGGTAGAAATTACTGAATTTAGCAGTTATTAACAACTGAATAAGGTCCCAAAATCAACAAGTAATTGTAATTAATGTATCGAGTAACACTCTTAGTATGTAGTGGAGAAAGCAACAAGTTTTAACATGTATGCATATTTTGAATGGAGTAATACTATTAATTCTCCTTCTTATTATTTTTATTGTGCCAATCAAATTGTATTAGAAAGTAAAAAAGTTTTAAAAAAAGAGTTGGTGAAATTAAAAAAAATCTGGCAAAAATAAGTTTATGCCAATATAAAATAATAACCGGAAAATGAAAGTGCATCCAATACAATAAAACTAGGCCAGACCTCACATGGAGGCAAATGAAGCATTTGCTTCAAGTCCCCAATTTGAAATTATATAGGGGGTCTAATTTTAATAAAATTTTACTGAACATATAAAAAATAGCAAATATCTCATGTTTTCTTAGTCGCCTCAACAATTTTTTTCTTTTCATTTTTACGTGAACCCCATTTTACAAATATTATATATCCTAAATATTATAAATGGGGCCTATATTTCTAAAAAAAATCAGCCCTCTAAAGTGTTATGACCGGCCCTGAGTAAAACAGAAAGAGTATGTATAATTCAGTGGGCTATAACATTTGGAAACAATTTACTTGCTGCGTAGTTACTTTTTTTTGTCTTAAGGTGGAGTTTAGTTCTCATGCATAACAATATATGGGTTACACAAAAAATGCAAACGAGCTAGAGAATGTGCCTTGGCTACGAGGGTCGATCGACTTTAACTATGACGCACCTAGAAACCATCGTAGCAAGAATTTTAATTTCTCTAACTAAGCATCTTACGTCTGGTGGGATTTTAGGGAATTTTCTAACATAGTATAGTGCGTTGTCGCAGTCTGTCCTGATTACCAGGTGCGTTGAACTTCTGCTACTTGCATGTTCGTTGTTAGTTCCGCTTGTGCGACTGTTTGAGCCCTTAGTTCCTTGTATCCCTTCCATGCTTCGATTGTCCCTTGTGTACTTGCGCACCATGCCATCATAGCTTTTCCAGTAGTTTTGCAGAATGCCGCATTTGTTGTCACCTTGGTCCAGACTTGGTGTAGATTGGAGTCGTCATTTCCTTTGAGAAGCAACTGAGGCTAAATATCGCCTATTTTCATGCTATGTGTATAGGTGCAATGTTGTTTGCGAACCTTCCTGTAGTTATCTGGTTGTGTTTTCTGCGATTTCCATTTGTTGGATGGTCGTTATCATTTCTCGTTCTCTTGTTGTAAGATCCTTAATGATTTCATGCGTCTTCTCCATTGTTGCTTTGGTTTGCTAACTGGTTCCGTCACACAACGTAGATTCCCTCATTTTCTTGTGCGTTGTAACCCATTGTCCTAGCCATTCCCCTAGCGTGGTCGGCGTTCCCCTGCTAAATTCCAAGCCTAATCGGCACCACCTCCATATTCTTCTTGTAAATTCACATTCGAAAATCATATGTTCGACTATTTCATCAGTTTTATAACACATCTGGCACTTTCGTGAGAGATTCATACCTCTTTTCCGCATGTTTGGGTTGGTTGGGTATGCTCCTTGAACCATCCTCCATATGAGGAATTTTATATTTGCCGGGATATTGTTGCTCGAAAGATTCTTCCACATGCGGTTCTGTGTTTTCGTTGGGCCTTGTTGAGAGGATGATGATGCCTTATTGTTTCTCTGAGTTTCCCATGTCGTGTGGTATGCTGATTTTACAATATATGTCCCCAGTTCCTCATTTTCTTAAACTTGAAAATCCACCGCTCCAAAGCTGCGTTGTGTGATGTGAATTCTCCTTATATTGTTAATGGTCTCGTTGTCGTAGATGGTTTTTAGCAAGGGAATCCTCCATGTATTGTTTAATGTCAATCATGTCACTCACTTTGAACCCTAGCCTTGGTAACAGTTGGTTTTCAGTCATGGTTGAGTTTAATTCGTTTGGAATCCAATTGGCTTGTATATCGATCTTCGGCCCATCCATTATCTTTCACTTTAGACGTGGTTTGATCAGATCCATTCCCCATAGCAGACCTCTCCATCCTGGTGAGTCTCCCACTTTCAACCTCGTAGTTAGAACGTCTTGACTCTTGTAGTATTTTGCCAGAAAAAAATCTCAAGAAGAAAGATTCCTTGTTAGACATTGGTGCTTACACCAGTTTTCTAATCATCGCCTGGTTCATTTCCGCCTTTGATCGCATTCCCAGTCCCCCTCTTTATTTTGAATTGAAAATCTTCTCCCATGCCTTCCAGTGAATACCTCTCCCCCCTGGTTCACCCGCCCATATAAACCTCGCCATGTGTTTGTCCACTGCTTTTGCCACTGTCTCAGGTATTCGAAAAGTACCTATGATATATTGAGATAAGAATGATAATAAATGTTTGCAAAGGGTTATCCTACTCATAACTAACACATCACTCTTCCTCCATATCGTTGTTTTAGCAATTATCTTCTACCGCAGTATTTTGAACATTGCAGCTTTTGATCCTTCAAATTTAACGCTATGACCCATATACTTTTTCATTTAGTAGATTTTTGGTGACAGTGAAGCTTCTTCGAATTTCCTCACCCATTTTTATGTCTGTATTAGGGCTTATTAGGACTGCAAACTTCTGAAAGTTTATGCGTTGTCCCGAATAGGCTACAGATAGGTTTATCGTGGAGGCTAGCTTTTTAATCCCCTTCGTTGATGCTTCGATGAAGAGTATACAATGGTCTGTAAACATTAGATATGATACTCTAGGGACTGTTTTTTCTACTTTTATCCTAGCACAAACTTGTTGGGATGATTTCGATGCTAGCATGGATGAAAGGGTTTCTTGGCAGAGTATGAATAGAAAGGGTAATAATGGGCACCTCCATCTCAGGCCCCTTCTAGGTTGGAAGGGAACTATATATTCTTGTTGATCTTTATGGAGTACGTAACTATAGTTACACACTCTATAATCCTGTTCATCTATTCGGCTGGAAAGGCCATCCTTTTCATCACTTCTTCCAGAAAGATACATGATACTCTATTATACGCCTTGCTCATAGCTATTTTAAGGGCTGCTAACAATTTTTTTTCCTTTTCTTCCTTTTCCTAACACATTCTATTAGTTTGTGGCAATAAGTGAGTTTTCTACTATTGATCTGCCTTGCACATAGACGACTTGATTACCAAAAATAAGATAACCCATTAATTTTTTCAATCTACTTTCCAGAAACTTAGCTATGTTTTTGTATGTAACATTTCATAAGCTAATTGGGTGTAAATAAGATGGGATTTTTGTTACCTTTACTTTGGGGATGAGGGCCAAGGTTGTGTTGTTTCACTCTTTTAGCATTTTTCGGTTTTGAAAAATTCCTGAACTGCTTTTATCAACTCTCACCCTATGTCCTCCAAGTATTGATGGTGAAATACCGTCGGGATTCCATCCGGTCCTGGCGCTTTGAACTTTCCTATTTGGAACACAGCCCATTGATTTCATTTTTTGTGATGGGCGTCATATGACTTTGTTTTTTTGCTTCCATGACCCCTAGTTGGATTATCTTTAGGATGTCTTCAACTGTAGTTTGTCCGAAGACCTCTAGTGGCATAAAAGAATAGTTGATATAAATTGAGCTTATGTGTGTTTCCACTAGGGTTTGGAGTGCCCCGGGTTTTGTTACCCAGGAACTGTTTCCGTGTTCCAGCTGCATTATCTGGTTCGTCCTCACCGTTTTTTGCCCAACTGTAATACAACTTTGTGTTCCTATTCCCATACTTGAATTAATTAGCTTTCGCCCTTTGCTTCCAAAAATCATATTGCATTGCCAGCAGGTCATCGAGCTCGTGAGCTTTTGTGTGATGGTTGTCCATCTGGCCTTTCTTCTGTAGTCGATTCATTTCTTCTTTTTTCATCTGATTTAATTTTACAAACTGCCTAGCTCATCTTGACTCCATTTATTAAGCTTTTGCATCGTTGACTTCATATCCTGCTTTTGGTGTTGTTCTCCTTGTGTTGCCAATTGACTCATGTTTTGTGTCAGTGGTATTTTAACCCGCCACCCACTTTCAAATAACTTTTTGCTTCTGGATGTCGGATCCAATAAGCCTCAAACTTTGGCTTTCCTTGAGCCCTTCTCGTACTCTCTTTTTGGTGAGTCTCTAGTGTGAGTGGACTGTGATCTGATCTCATAATTGTGTGGTTTTGCAAATGGTGCCTTGGGAACATGTCGACACAAGCCTTATTTGCAAAGCATCTATCTAGCTTATCTAGGATCGCATCGCTGCCACTTCTTCCGTTTGACCACGTAAACCAGTGACCATTTTGCTTAAGCTCAAAGAAGTTTGTTATTTGGAGCAGATTCCACAGGTATTTTGTGTCTGCTTCCATGACCAGTCTTCCCCCACTCTTATCTTCGTTTCCTAGCACTTGGTTGAAATCTCTGACTATTAGCATTGGCCCAGTGATATTAATCACGAGATCCTTTAACCTTTCCTATAACGGTTTTCTATGTTTTCTTTATAGGGTGACCATACACGAAAATAACAGTCCATTTCTCCCCGCTAATTGAGGTAATCTTACAACAAACAAAATTGTAGCAACTTTGTACCATCACTAATTGTGTTTCATTTGTCCAGGCTACATATAGTCCGTCCTTTAAGCCCACAGAATCTACTACTTCCCAGTTGCTGAAGTATGATTTGCTTTGCCAAGAACTAATCTTACTAGAACTAAAATTAGTTTCCATAAGGAATAAAATACTAGGATGATAGTTACACAAAAGGCTGTTTAGAACATTTACTATTAGAGGGTGGGACTGTCCTATGCAGTTCTAACTTAGTAGATTCATTTACTTCTTGGTGGTTGTTCTGGCCAACCGCCGAAGTACCTTCTTCATATTTATTTCCTTGTGTCGTGATGATCGAGATGGAGCCTTCACATGCTTGTGCCACCATAATTTCCATCTGTTCTAGCTCCAACGATACGGCTTGATCGCTGTCAAAGAATTGGTCAACGATTTCCGCAACCTTCACCTCTTCTATCTCCTCAACCTTTTACTTTTTGTTGAAAGCTATTTGGCCTAGCTCTTCTTCAACCTTATGCTTTAATACCTATCATGCTATTATTCATCTTCACTGAAGAATGAAAAAAGTATTGTTTCCATCACCCAGTTTAAGCCAATCTATTTTAGCCCTTTGTTTAGCTATTTTCATCAATTTCATTCCATTTCATAACTTCTTCAGTGCATTTCCCAACATTCAGTATTTTCTCTCTTTCCATTCTATTTCTACTTAGCTCTTGTTGAGCTACCAGCAACTCATTTCTGAGCACCTCCAATTTTATTTTCACTCCTGATACCTGCTTTGTGTGTTTCCATAGCACAGGTTTCAATCGAAGCAGTTTCCTCCACACAACAAATATAGGGCTCCCTTCCATCTTCTCATTCCAGCTTCTGTCAATCTCATTCAAAACTTCAGGATTTTCTAACAAACAGTTCAGGAACTTGAATTGTTTCCTCCTTTTCACCCTCTCTTCATTTGTTCTAACCCTCAGCATAGAGTGATCATAAACACATGGTTCCAGTACTTCAATCTTCACTTCTGGAAATTTTTGAAACCATTCCAGGTTGGCTATACCTCTGTCAATCCTAGAATATATAATGCCACCTACATGTTTGTTTGACCTGGTGAAATGGTCTCCAGTCCTATCAACTTCAAACAGCCCTGTCATACTCATCATATCTTCTAAATCCCCGTACTCAGAAACTTGCACCTCTTTCCCTCCAACTTGATCATGTATTGAAAGCACGTTGTTGAAGTCCCCCATAACTAACCACGGTTCCCCCTCAGTTTTACCCTGTAGTTTCTTGATCTCTTTCCACAACACCTTCCTATTTTTTGCTAGGTTCAAAGCATAAATTGCTGTGAACCAGTATAGCAATTTATCAACTATCCTATACACTCCAACATGAATCATATGATCATTGTAGCACTGAAGTTTCATATCAACTACCATGCTATCCCACAGAACCCAAATCTTCCCATTGAGATGAGCACTATAGTTATCCACATAGGACCATTTTGTTCCCATTTTTCTCCTTACTGCCTCTGTCTTCTCTTTTTTTACTCGATTTTCTATCAAAATAGCTAAAGCTAAATTCATTTTGTTGAGACGGGAGCCAATCTCACTGTTCTTGGCTATTTTATTCAGCCCCCTCACATTCCATGTGACAATCATGTAATTGTCCACAAGAACCTGGCTGATCCTTCCAAATCACCAAGTCCTCACAAACTTTTCTACCACTTGTGTAAAGTCACATGTGATGAATTTAATTATGGTGTAATGGTGAAGACACATGTGGTAAAGAGTTTAATTGATTGGCAATTTGTGAACTTATGGTAAAAAGAAAAAACTTACCAGTGTTGGAACACTGTCCGAAACAAA
>JAULKM010111426.1:0-22924 GCA_032355605.1 Rubia tinctorum
ATAACCGTGGAACTGTGTAGAATATACAAAGTACCTTGCAAAATACCTTTCAGAAATAGCTTAAAAACCTTGCAGACACTTAGAGCTCCATCTTTCCCTGAATAGACAAAACTCTTTCTATCCAGTAGACTCAGAGATATTTAATTCTTCGTCATCGATGGAATGTGCCTAACCTCGTTCAAAGTACATAAACTACCATCATTTGTCCTGATCTTAATCAATCCTGTCCCAACTATCTCACAGACAGTACCGTTAGTCATAGTAATGCTACCCTCTACCTGCTTATAAGTCGAAAACCACTCTCTCCTTGAAAAAATGTGGTAGGATGCTCCAAAATCTAGGAACCACAAATCGGTGTGACGAGTGTGTCCAGCAGCAACCAGAACAATATCCTCTTCTGAATTAACATCTTCTTCCGCTAGAGCAGCACACCAGATTTGTTTCCTGATTGCTTCATCATCAAATTCTTTGGACACTCATTTTTCTAGTGACCCTTCTTCATACAGAATCTACAGCCATCACCGAGCTTGTAAAGCTTTTGCTTCTTAACCCTTTTCTCTCCGCCATTTCCCTTTTCCTTATCGCAACTAGTAAAAAACCAGAGGCCTGATTATCTGTTCCTGAACTGCTAGCACTATGCTGCAACTCCCTTCTATGAAGAGAGGATCTACCTTCCTCCAAAGACACGGAATCATTCCCGACAATAAATGACTGAACAAAGTTCTCATATGAAAGCGGTAGAGATACTAACAATATCAAAGCTACATCCTCATCATCAATTTTCACATCTATATTTCTCAATTCTAATAACAAAGTATTCAATTGCTCTAGATGATCTCAGAGTTGCGTACCTTTCTGCATTCGGAGACCGAATAGATGTTATTTTAGAAGCAATTTGTTCGTCAGAGACTTCATCATGTATAAGCTCTCCACCTTCCTCCACAGCTTCACATGGGTCTCTTGATCCGAGACTTCATTGATGACCTTATCCACGAGACACAGCATAATATTTGAATGCGCCATTTCTTCCTAACCTACCATGTTCGGACTGCCAATGACCAAGAAATCCTGTGCCAGCGGCGCCCACAACCCTTGTTGCTTCAACAAAGCTCGCATCTTGATCTTCCATAAACTGAAGTTGTTCCACCTAGTAAATTTGTCTACCTTCACGTTCAGCGCAGCCATCTTTCTCTCTGATTAGATCTGAGATTCGACCATCCCAGATCTGATAAACCCAAGATCCAATATACCCACCACGGATCTAACCAGGAGCTCTAATACCAGTTGTGCAGCAAACCCGATAAAAAACAAGCAAAGAAAATAAAGTGAGAGATAAAAGACCGAGAATTTACGTGGTTCATCAATTGGCTACATCCACGGCCGACCAAGATCATATTCCACTAGAAAAAAGTCCAGAATTAAAGATTTCCTACTCTCTACCAATCCTATCTCTTAGGGTTACTATAAAAGGATGGGACACTATATATAGACCTCTCCACCTTAAACCCTAATGGCTTTGGGCATCGAGATCCGCATACCAACCTGTTGAAGCGGCTAATACACATTTAAGGCATACCACCAAAAATGACTACAAGTAGCCTGATGTAAGGCATACCACCAAAAACCTGTATGCCCGTATGAGGTCCACGGTTGACCAAGTAGCATGATGTATTCACTGCCTCTGCCCAGAATATTCTATCAAACCCAGCATTCCGAATTATGCTCCTCGCTCTCGCTAGCAATATCTGATTCATGCGATCAACTACACCATTTTGCTATGGCGTATTCCTGACAGTATGATGTTGGGCAACCTCTTCATCCCTACAAAACTGATCAAACTTATATGAGCAAAATTCCAGACCATTACTAGTTCGCAGCCTCTTGATCTTCTTCCCTGTTTGGTTCTCAACCAAAGCTTTCCATTGCTTGAACTTCATGATGGCTTCACTTTTATATTTCATCATGATAACCCAAGTATTTCTGGAGTAGTCATCAATCAAAGACACAAAATACCTATGGCCTCCCAACGACTCAACTCGATACGGCCCCAAACAATCAGAGTGGAATATTCTAGCGTGTCTTTCGGTTTATGAATAGCCTTTGGAAACTTGTTGCGGTGTAGTTTCCTAAAGACACAGTGCTCACAGGACTCCAAACCCTTGACCTTGTGGCCACCGAGAAGATCATCCCTCGACAGAATCTGCATCCCTTTTTCACCCATGTGACCAATCCTCATATGCCATAACTTAGTCATATCCTCCTGGTGAACCTCTGACGATGCAGCATTAGCCAAATCCATAACTGTGGAACCTTGTAGAATATACAAAGTACCATGCAAAAGACGTTTCAAAAATAGCTTAGAACCCTTGCAGACACTTAGAGCTCCATCTTTCCCTGAATAGACAAAACTCTTTCTATCCAGTAGACTAAGAGAAATTTAATTCTTCCCCATCGATGGAATGTGCCTAACCTCGTTCAAAGTCCATAAACTACCATCATGTGTCCTAATCTTGATCGAGCCTGTCCCAACTATCTCACAGACAGTACCGTTATCAATAGTAATGCTACCCTCTACCTGCTTATAAGTCGAAACCCACTCTCTCCTTAGAAAAATGTGGTAGGATGCTGCAGAATCTAGGAACCACAAATCGGAGTGACAAGTAAGTTAAGCAGCAACCAGAATAATATCCTCTTCTGAATCAGCATCTTCTTTCGCTAGAGCAGCAGAACCTGATTTGTTTTCTGATTGCTTCATCATCAAATTCTTTGGACACTCATTTTTCCAGTGACCCTTCTCCTTACAGAACCTACAGCCATCACCGAGATTGTAAACCTTTTGCTTCTTAACCCTTTTCTCTCCGCCAATTCCCTTTCCCTTATTTCATCTAGTAAACAAACCAGAGGCCTGATTATCTACTCCTGAATTGCTAGCACTATGCTGCAACTCCCTACTATGAAGAGTGGATCTACATCCCTCCAAAGACACAGAATCTTTCCACACAATAAATGACTGAGCAAAGTTCTCATATGAAACCGGTACATATACTAACAATATCAAAGCTGGTATCCTCATCATCAATTTTCACATCTATATTTTGCAATTCTAATAACAAAGTATTCAATTGCTCTAGATGATCTCAGAGTTGCGTACCTTCCTGCATTCGGAGACCGAATAGATGTTATTTCAGAAGCAATTTGTTCGCCAGAGACTTCATCATGTATAAACTCTACACCTTCATCCACAGCTTCACAGAGGTCTCTTGATCTGAGACTTCATTGATGACTTCATCCGTGAGACACAACATAATCTTTGAATGCGCCATTTCTTCCAAACCTACCATGCTCGGACTGTTAACGACCAAGAAATCATGTGCCAGCGGCACCCACAACCCTTGTTGCTTCAACGAAACTCGCATCTTGATCTTCCATAAACTGAAGTTGCTCCTCCTAGTAAACTTATCTACCTTCACGTTCAACGCAACCATCTTTCTCTCCGATTAGATCTAAGATCCGACCACCCCAGATCTAATAAACCCAAGATCTGATATACCCACCACGGATCTAACCAGGAGCTCTAATACCAGTTTGTTGTGTGGCAAACCCGATAAAGAACAAGCAAAGAAAATAGAGTGAGAGACAAAGGACCGAGAATTTACGTGGTTCACCAATTGGCTACATCCACGACCGACCAAGATTATATTCCATTAGAAAAAAGTCTTTAATTAAAGATTTCCTACTCTCTACCAAACCTATCTCTTAGGGTAACAATAAAAGGATGGGATACTATATATAGCCCTCTCCACCTTAAACTCTAATATTTTTGGGCATCGAGATCCCCGTACTAACCTGTTGCAGTAGCTAATACGTATTTAAGGCATACCACTAAAAATGACTACAAGAACTCCCAAAATGGATCAACGGTTCACCCGGAGGAAGCGAAACAAAAAGAATTGAGAGTTGGACTGCACTTTTTCACGAGGCGCGGTGAAATTGTCGCACTCGCGACAGACGACCAGAAACTTGCTTTTTACTCCCCTTTTTCTTGTGCAACAAATATCACTTCATCCACTCATTCCTCTCCTTCTTTTCCCGACTTGGGGGCTTCAATACCCTAGTTTTCCACCTTCTCCTTCACTTTTCTTCTTGTTTCTTTATAGATTTTTGTTCTATGTTATGGGTTTTGATTATCTAGGCTAGTAATCTCCTTCGGAACAATTGATTAAGACTTCAAATTATAGTAATCAGTAACTCTACCCAAACACACCTCAATAGGTGTCTTACACTGTATGCCCGTATGAGGTCCATGGTTGACCAAGTAGCATGATGTATTCACTGCCTCTGCCCAGAATATTCTATCCAACCCAGTATTCAAGATTATGCACCTCGCTCTCGCCAGCAATATCTTATTCATGCGATCAACTACACCATTCTGCTATGGCGTATTCCTGACAGTATGATGTTGGGAAACCTCTCCATCCTTACAAAACTGATTAAAATTATATGAGCAAAATTCCAGACAATTATTACTTCACAACCTCTTGATCTTCTTCCCTGTTTGGTTCTCCACAAGAACTTTCCACTGCTTGAACTTCATGAAGGCTTCACTTTTATATTTCATCATGATAACCGAAGTTATTCTGGAGTAGTCATCAATCAAAAACACAAAATACCTATGGCCTCCCAATGACTCAACTCGATACGGCCCCCAACAATCAGAGTGGAATATTCTAGCATGTCTTTCGGTTTATGAATAGCCTTTGGAAACTTGTTGCGGTGTAGTTTCCCAAAGACACAGTGCTCACAGAACTCCAAACCCTTGACCTTGTGGCCACCAAGAAGATCATCGCTCGACAAAATATGCATCCCTCTTTCACCCATGTGACCAAACCTCATGTGCCATAACTTAGTCATATCCTCCTGGTGAAACTCTAACGATGCAACATTATCTGAATCCATAACCGTGGAACCTCATAGAAGATACAAAGTACCAAGCAAAAGACCTTTCAGAACCAGTTTAGAACCCTTGCAGACACTCAGAGCTCCATATTTCCCTGAATAGACCAAACATTTTCTATCCAGCAGACTAAGAGAAATCAAATTTTTCGTCATCGATGAAACGTGCCTAACCTCGTTCAAAGTACAGAAACTACCATTATGTGTCCTGATCTTGGTCAAACCTGTCCCAACTACCTCACAGACAGTGCCATTAGCCGTAGTAATGCTACCCTCTGCCTGCTTATAAGTCAAAACTCACTCTCTCCTTGGACAAATGTGGTAGGATGCCCCAGAATCTAGGAACCACACATCAGAGTGATGAGTGTATCCAGTAGCAACCAGAGCAATATCCTCTTCTGAATCAGCGCCTCCTTCCGCTAGGGCAGCAGAACCTGATTTGTTTCCTGAGCCTCATCACCAACTTCTTTGGATACTCATTTTTCCAGTACCCCTTCTTCTTACAGTATACCTACAGATATCACCGGGCTTGGGAACCTTAGGCTTTTTACCCCTTTTCTTTCCACTGTTTCCCTTTCCCTTATCGTAACTAGTAAACAAACTAGAGGCATGATTATCTGTTCTTGAACTGCTAGCACTATGACGCAACTCCCTGCTATGAAGAGAGGATCTAACTTCCTCCAAAGACACAGAATCTTTCCCGACAATAAATGACTGAACAAAGTTCTCATATGAAAGCGGTAGAGATACTAACAATATCAAAGCAGCATCCTCATCATCAATTTTCACATCTATATTTTGCAATTCTAATAACAAAGTATTTAATTGCTCTAGATGATCTCTAAGTTGCGTACCTTCCTGCATTCGGAGACCAAATAGACGTTGTTTCAGAAGCAATTTGTTCGTCAGAGGCTTCGTCATGTACAAGCTCTCCAACTTCAACCACAGCTCTACAGTGGTGACTTCATCCGCGAGATACAGCATAATCTTTGAATGCGCCTTTTCTTCAAGACACACAATGTCCTAACTGCCAACGACCGAGAAATTGTTCGTCAGCAGCGCCCACAACCCTTGTTTCTTCAACAAAGCTTGCATATTTAACAAAGCTCACCCACAACCCTTGTTCCTCTCAGTAAACTTGTCTACTTTCATGTTCAACGCTGCCATCTTTCTCCCGATCAGATCTGAGATCCGACCACCCCAGATCCGACCAACCCAATCTGATAAACCCAAAATCTGATATATCCACCACGGATCTAACTAGAAGCTTTGATACTAGTTTGTTGTGCAGAATGCTCGAGAAAGAATAAGAAAAGAAAATAAAGCGAAAAACAAAACACTTAGAATTTATGTGGCTCACCAATTTGGCTACATCCATGACCGATCAAGATCAGATTCCACTAGAGAGAAAATGCCAGAATTAGAGATTTCTTACTCTTTATCAATCCTATATCTTAGAGTTACAATAAAAGGACGAGTCAGCAAGACCCCCGTACCGACCTGTCGAAGCGGCTAATAAGTATTCAAGGCATACCAACAAATTTATTATCTGTTGCCAAGTTAACAAGGGATCTAAATGTTGTTTGTTTTGATGATATTTCTTTCACTATTCAGAATAGGGTTACCAAGGAGCTCGTGGGCCGAGGAAACGGTGAGAAAGGTCTCTACATTTGAGATTATGGTGGTGTTGTTTAGTTTTATTTGTTAATTCAAATAAAGCTAAGGCCTCATATGGGCTATGGCATAGTCGGTTATGACATGTTCCTTTTTCTGTTATTTGATCATTGAATAAGACCAGTAGTTTGTCAGTTACTAGTTTGCTGCCAAAGCCTCATTTATATACTTCTTTTGAGATAGATAAAGGCAAGAATCTTTATTTTAATGATAATTTAAAACACGCACCACGCGTACTTGATTTAGTTCATTGTGACCTCTGGGGACCCTCACTTGTTGTCTCTCATGCCAGTTACTTTTAGTATGTCATTTTTATTGATGATCACTCTCGATTTACGTGGTTATATCTTCTACGATGAAAGTCTGATTTTGTGGAGGCTAATTTTCAATTTGAAGCATTTGTTGAGAATCAGTTTCTACCACCATTAAAGTTTTTCAGGGTGATGGTAGAACCAAGTTTGTGAATCATCACATGCGAACACATTTTGCGTCTAAGGGCATTCACCATTAGCTTTCATGTCTTTACACTCCAGAGCAAAATGGTCGAGCATAGAGGAAGCATTGTCATATTATAGAGACTGGTTTATCGATGCTCTATCATTCTGGCCTTTATCACTCATTTTGGTATGATACTTTTTTTACTGTAGTATACATTATTAACAGGATGCCTACTTCGCTTTAATCTGGTCAGTCTCCTCTCTCAGTCATTTTTTGGCACTATGCTTGACTACTCCAATTTTCATCCATTTGGTTGCCGAGTTTTCCCAATTTTCATCCATTTGGTATTCCTTTCTTAATATGATTCTAATTGATTTAATATTCCATTAATCTCATTTCAATGTGCACATTTTAACTTTCATTATTTGAATTGAAAAATATTTGATCTTCAATATTTTTCATTATAGATTAAAAAAAATGGAACCATCTCATGGAGATGTAGGGGATTTATGGGCACCCTAAACCTTAATAAAAATTATATTACAAGAAGAAATTAATTTTCCTCTTAAGATTTCTAGTGTTCCAACTAATACGTCTCCACCCCGTGATAACATAATGCTGGTCGGACTAATAATCAAAGAGAAAATTAATGTGGAAGAAATGTTATTACATTCTAAACTTTTAAGACTATCAACCTAAACAAAATTTTTATGAGGATAATCTTATGATTTATGATGTACAAAAGTTGAGCCAAACATAGTGACTCGCAACAAAATAGGACTGCAAATCTAAAGAGTTTGTTGCAACGATGAAGAGTTGAGAACAGAGCAAGTGGTGGAGGAGAAAGTGAAATCAGTAGTGTTGCAAAACCCAAGTAATGTGGCAGTAGATCTTGTGTAGATTGGAGCAGCTGGATTCTTTTGATTTGAATGGTGCTATTGGTCAAAGATAACCTACATTACAGAGAGCTTTCCAATGATCTTTTGTAGTGGTATCGAAACTTCACTTTAGATAACTCTTTGTAGGCCTTGTGTGATCCTTTTGTGGTTTGTCTCCATTTCTCCCACTTTGTATTTGCTACAATCAGGAAGGACAAAAAATGAGTAGCATCTATACAATAAAATCTATTAATTTACTCCAACACATATCGAAATGATGCCTTTTTGATCAAGTAAAAACAATCCTTTAATTTATGAATTAAGTTCATTAAAGTTAAAAACTGCAGTAATGGGTTGAATTCCTAAAGCCATTTTTGCCAGTCTATCTGCAGGTCTATTGCCTTGTTTAAATGTATGCGATATAGTGAAAGGATCATATTCTTCATGAATGATTGAGCAAAGTTCGAAGAGAGTCCATGGAACTATGATAGGGTTAGATATATATTTCATGGAATTCAAGCAATCAGTTTCAATGGTGAAGTTATTGCATAGAATACTAATCCCAAACTATATTCCCCTATGAATAGCTAATATTTTAGCATGTAAACTTGATATGGCTACAGTTCTAACGGCCTTTGCTTTAATCAGTGCCCCTTCTTTATTTCTGATGGTTATCCCTATACCACAAATGTTGTTGTTTTTACCCAAGCAGCGTCTACGTTAATTTTATAGTTCAGAGTTGGTTTCTTCCAAGCAATTTTGGTTATTTGTGGCTTCTTTTGTTTCATAATATTTGGCATCAGCCCTAACTGAATCCATTCTATATTAAACCTATGATAACTGCAGTTAGGGTTTAAGAAATATGTCATGAAAATGTCCTCTCTAATGCCGAAGATCAGTTTTTGTGGGTTATGCGAAATGTTTTCAAATATATAAGTGTTCCTATGTTTCCACATACACCAGCAAGTTAGAAAAGGTATTATATGATCAAGATCAGAATGTGCTCTAGAAAAACATTTGAATGACCAGAAGAAAGTTAGCCTATCCCAGATTGAGTCAAATTCCAAAAATCTAATTCCCAACCACTTATGCACAGCTATCCAAACCGGTTTAGAGGTTTCACAATTGTTAAAGAAGTGTGTGAGAGAGTCCTGGTTACATTAAAATGGACATTTAGAAGCTAGTTTAAAACTCATAAAATTCAACATATCATCAAAGGGCAATAATGAGTTTGAAAGCTTCCACATAAAAATTGAATTCTTTTTTTGTAATCTCTTGTTCCATACTTGTGAAAGAGAAGCAAGAGTACTTTTTTGTCTATGATGATTTGGTATGCAGATTTGAAGGAGAATTGTCCGTTCACCTCAGGTTTCCAGATTAACCTGTCCTTTCTATTGTTGTGGATTGTTGCTTCTCGTAGTGTAGCTGCAATATTAGTGGGAAAAGAGGAAATGTCCTGCGCATATAGATGTTTTTAGTATACAAAATCAGAAATCGTGCATTCTATTGGGATGTTGGTGCATGTTGTGTTAGGAAGATCTATAAGAGGTCCATGATCAGTCCAATTTGACAGCCAAAAGTTGGCTTTTCCTTTTCCATGGATGACTCTTGTGTGTGATTCTGCAAGAGGATTGAATGAAACAATTCGGTTCCATGTTTGTGATTTCCTCGCAGATGGAGAGAGAAAGAGAGAGACCAAATGATCTGGGGCCAGGGAATATCTCCTTTTTGAAATTTCCACCAAGTTTTTAGTGAGAACATATTTATGATTTTTTTAGATTTCTAAATCCTAAACCATTTTCCGTTGTTGGAAAACATAGATCACTCCATTTTCTCCATATTTTTTGTCAATTCCCCCATATTCTCCCCAGAAAACTGTGCCATTTTCTTTTGTAGGGATTTCATAACTGAATTTGGGAGGATAGTCCAAATGTGTTGAGGGATAGAGTAGAGTCATGTTGAGATTAAAGTTAGTTTGCCCGCACTACTTATCCATTTGTTTTTCCAATTATTAAGTTTGGAATCATAAGTTTTGATTAGTGGCTGAAAATAGGTTGTTTTTTCCCTTCCAGTAGAAATGGGACAACCAAGGTAGAAGAGAACCTTGTTTGATGTTAAGGATTTTTCTAATTTGAACGTGATCTGATCTTGATGCATGTGAGCATATAAATAATTACTTTTTGTCCAATTAATAAGCTGCCTAGTGGTTTATTGAAAAATGTCCAGAAAAGCTTTGATTTTTGTTAGATTATCTCTTGTTGCCTTAAGAAAAATCATTGTGTCATCTGCGTATGAAAGATGTGAGATAGGAATTTCATCTTTTGGTATTTTAAAATATTCAAGGATTTTGTTTTGAAAAATGAAAGAAAGACTTCTTGTGAAGGCTTCTGAGAATATGTTAAAAGGGAAAAGAGAGAGAGGATATCCTTGCTTGATCCCTTTCGTTGCTTGGAAAAAGCTTGGTGGCTTTTCGTTCATTAGGATAGAGAAAAGGGTTTGGGATATGTTTCTAATTATCGTTTTAATGAAACTACCATGAAAACCAAATCTGAGCAAGACAATGTTGAGGAAAGACCAACTGATTCAGTCAAAAGCTTTCGCGAGGTCTAGTTTAAAAAGACAGTTGGGCTGCTCATTTTTGTTGTTCAGAAATTTTATTATTTCTTTCAAGTGGATTACGTTGTCAGCGATTTCTCTTCTTTTTAAGAAGGCCGATTGATTGGGGGATATGATTTTATCCATTAGTGGTTTCTTACGTTCCATTATTAGTTTTGAGAAAATTTTGGTCATGGAATTAGAAAAACTAATTGGCCGAAAATTATTAAAAGTTGAAGGGGTTTGTTTCTTAGGAATTAAAGTAATCCAAGTACTCAAAATCCCTTTTGGAATATCATTTCCCGATATAAAATCAATTACTTCCTCTAATAGGTCAGATTTTGTAATATTCCAATATGTTTTGTAAAAATTGGGTGTGTAGCCATCTGGATCAGTGGTACTTTCAGAGTTAAGGTTAAATACGGCCATTTTATTTTCTCTTTAGTTGGAGTTTTCATTAGATTCTGATTGTCTTCTACAGTTGCATTAAAATTGTGGGAAGTAACTTCCTGCAGAGGGGTTTTTTGGTTCAGTGAGCAGAGATTTGAAAAGGGAGATGGCTTAAGTTTTGATTTCATCCTGAGTTTCTAACCATTGTCCTTGTTGATTTTTAATCTTTGTTATTTTAGGGTGGATCTTCTTTCATGTACCGACTTATGGAAAAACTCCATATTCCTATCCCCCTTAATTAACCATTTGAGTTTTGATGCGGCGGCGGCGGCGGAGGAGTAGTCTCCGCCATTAGAGGAATGAATACGTTACCGGTTGTCAGAAAGTAGGTGAGAGAGTGGAAAGTGATACTTTTAGGCTTATACAATAATTGGATAGTTAAAACTTGCGAAAAGTTGATATTGTGAAAATATATATATTATAATAAATCTATAATGTATTGCACAATAGTATTTATACTTGTATAAAATTCAATTTTAAGGTTAGAGTTTGGAAGATTTTTATCAGACGAGCAGTGAAATTGCAGATTGAAATGAGACAGGGGTAGTAATTGAAATTAATTAACCTTATGACTTTTTCCACCTCGTGTTTTCGCTCACTAACATGAAGTAATCCCTTTTCCCGAATCTTCATTAAACATGACGAAGTAAAAGGTTGACAGTACATGATTTATCATTGTGCGTGACATTTGATTTATGTGATCACCTCACCTGCTAATATTGAAGACGTCGACCTCTGCGGTCTTGGTCTTTGTTAAGAAATAAAGGAGAAGAGATGTAAAGGCATATAAAACGATCAGAAAGAAGAAAGTAACAGCGGTGGAAAAATTATTAATAAAAATCTCGTGGAGGGTTTAATTTTGAGGAGAAAAACAAGGCTACGAACACGCTTTGGTCTTTGACAACTTACTCTGGATGTGCCTGTTTCATGCATGGTGACTTTTAGAGGAAGAAAATGACAATCATTATATATGGTGCTTCTGAGATATAATAAAATAAGAATAATATTTTTAATAATTCATACTAATATAATGTACCATTTACGATTTTAGGAATTATTTATTATTCAGATTTTAGGGAAATATAGTGACACCCATCGATATAATGCGAAAACTTAGTATAATTTGGAAAAATTATTATTATTATACGGTACATCTAGGGTACGCACAATATTCACTGTACCACAATAATTAAGTGTAGTAACTAATCATTAGTTTATGTATTCAAAAATAAATAAAAATATAAATCCAATATCATTAATTTAAGGGATTTAACCACAGTAAATTTTATACCATTAATTGAGTATATGATGTGGAAGATAGAGAAAGACTCATATGAGACCGTTTAACCATAACTTATGGTGAGACAAAGAACAAAATAAAGTTTTAAAAATCACAAAAAATACCCCATGTTATTTCCTAACTTCAAAAAATTGTGTTTAAATCCTCAGTCTCACCATAATATAAGGTGAGACCGTCTCACCTGAGTGTTTGTATGGAAGATATTCCAGGATGTAATAGTAAAAGTGGGTGTTTGTTTGAAATGAAAATTAATAAAGGACTCACTTTGTGAAATTAATTATATTAGGGAAGTGACGATTTTGTTTAAATTGAGAATAACGTATTTTATAAATGGCAAAGTCTTGGGAAAGACGGTCTTTCCATAAGTTTATGGAAAGACGGAGTTTAATTATAATAATAAAAGGTAAAAGGTTTTTGTTACAATATTAAAGTTTTATTATACCGTATAGTAGTTATTAATTTTATAACTCGGTTCATACAACCCGAAAATTTTATCTTGATTTCTTCTAATTTACACTTTAAACCTTGGTTTTTTCATGACTTATCAAGAGACGGACTCTTTATAAATTTAGTTTTTGATAGATGTTCAGTTTCACAAATGTTAGTTATTGTTTGTTTGATTTACCTTATTTATAATTCTTGTAGTACTGGCTGTTTGTGTTTGTGTTTGTTAATTGTTTGACTTGAAAATAGTGTTTGTGAGTAATTAATTATTGACTTGTTGAATACAAGTGTAATTATTATAAGTACTAAGTCAAAACCCATCCAGAAAAGTGGGCTTTTTTATAATTAAAAAAATAGCAGAGAAGCTTTCTTTCTAACTACTCATGCAAAAAATTGCCTGTAAAACACTTTTTTAAAAAAAAACAAAATTGATTGACTAAATGAAAAGTCGAAATTCAAAAATAAAAAAATTAGTTGCCGAATACCCACATAAATCTAATTAGTAATTACTATATGAATTAAATAATAATAAATTACATATTAAAAGACATTATCGGAATAATTTGTATCATAAACAAATCGCGGATTTCATAATACTATTGATGATCATATGGACAAAACAAACAAAAAAACTATGTTTTTATGAATATATCAAAACAATCATGATTTCTTCGAAAGTGCTAAAACAATCTTAAATGTTCATCAAATGTGCTAAAATAATTTTAATCATTTGATGAATGTTACATTACTAGATAATACTCGTGCTTTGTACAGACGTGAATTTGAATATTATATATAAATATATATTTTTAAATATAATATAATTAATGATAAAAATTATTAATAAATATTACTTTAAGAAAATAACATTAGCGTTATCAACATTGCATGCGTACAAATTTTTAAAAATATGAAAAATAATCAATTTTTTGAAGATTTAATTGTAATATTATGTCATTGCATGTTCGATATATATATATATATATATATATATATATTATCATATAATTTTTAATAAAAATTAGAATATGTAAATTTTGATAATTTGTTACTAATTAAACTTTGTACAATTGAGTTATAAATGTCCATTTTCTCTTCTTCCAATAAAATTTTTAATATATTTTGATTAATTGATAACATTGTGTTATTTTCACTACCATGGTCAATAAATCATTTCCAACCAAAAAAGATATTATTGAGAAGGTAATTTTTTTTATTAAACATTTTAGGAAAGATCAGGAAAAATATATATTTGTGTTAAACAAATATTGTATTCCATACCTAAAAAACCTACATGAGTAAAATGTTGGACATTTCCAGTAGCACCAGTGGCGGAACCATGGTCAAATATATGGAGTGACTCATTTATAATGATAAATTAAATTGTATGTACGTTATGTCTAAACATTTAAATTCAGATACAATCAACAATTCATAATATTGATTAAATCAGAAAATATAAAATATGAACTTTCATAATCCAAATTCAAAATCTTAGAGAAATTTAATTAGTATACTGATTAAATAAAATTAAAATTTATGATAATCTAATGTAATAATTAAATTAAAATATAATACAATGTATTACATATTGATTTCTACTAAAATATACCATTCTGAAAATTTAATTAATAAAAATTAAATGAAGTAGAATCAGAAGAATTGTAAATAAATTTTTTAGAGATAAATAAATAATTGAAAATATTTACAGATAAAATCTTCCAAGACTATATATAAATATTTATATAAAGCATTTTATACTGATTTTTTTCAAAATCAAAATATATTAGAAACACTTATATAAATAAATAAATTACATCATCTATTATTCTATACATTAACAGGGTAATTTTAAATATTTTTGTATCCAAATTAAATTGCGTAGAAAGAATTGAATGTAGAGAGTGAAAAAAAGAATATGTAGATGAAAATGATTCATTTATTATCATGAAATGAAGTTTTAAAAATTTTTAAAAAAAATAAACCAAAATGAAAAGTGCATCAACTTTTACAAAAAAAAATTTTTTGAAGAAAATATGTATTATGAATTTTTTCATAACAAATGGATAATAAGAATATAAAACAATCACAAGAATGTGCCTCATGAATAGGGCGTGATTAATTAAACATTGATTGAAAAACATTAAAGTATTAGAAGAGCATTGAAAATCTTGGGAGAAGAGTATTTAAAATTGGGGATTAACTTTTAAAATATTATATTTTCAATTAAATTCTTTCAAGATAATGTAGATTTTTGTATGAATTACACGTGGCAACAATTGTCTCATTTAATATATATATATATATAAAATAGATGTTCATATGTCAAAACTAATGTCAAAATTGGAGGGACATTTTTGTACTTTCGCAAGTCCGGGATCATTTTGACACTTTTGAAAAATTCGAGATTATTTTAATACGTACTTTAAAAATATATATACTTTCTCAGTCCCACTTTAAACTTGCTAGTTTCCTTTTTGGGACATCTCACTCTAAACTTCCCAATTCTAAAGTTTCTACATTTAACCATAAATAAGTGTTCATAGCTCTTCCTTTCATTTGATTTATGTAGGCTCACTCTCATCACCCATTAAAAAAGATGTCACGTATATTTCTTTTAAGATGTCACACCTTTCTTTAATAATTCATTACTTTCAGCTAAACAACATAAAGATCATTTTCATTACTCCAACCAACTGCAATCATTCTTGCGAACCAAGACTGTATCTTTTTCTTGGACTACACAGAAACGCATGATTTTGGGGTTTAGAATAATGTCATGATCATCTACCTCATATGATTGATTCTGATTGATCTCACAAACTATAGCGTTTTCAATATCGCGTTACATAAACATTTGGTGAGTCATTTTTGTGTTTTAATCGAAAATTGAGTTTTTTATTTTTAGCAAAAAAAAAAAATTTCTAGAAACTTCAAAAGAGCATGGTAATTTTTTCAAGGGTAAGGTAAGTATATACGTACCTAGTAAGTTGGACCAACGATCCAATTATTTTCAATGATACGATTGGTCATTTGGTGGATGAGTTTACTTATAATTTGGGTCCAATACAAGAATCAATTAGGTCATAAAACGGACTCAAAATCATATAATCACATCCCTTAACATCCATTACATTCTGTTCGAATCTAATTTATATATCTTCTTGTTTAATTCTTCGCATCTTAAGCGTTTTATGAGGTTGTGCTTGCGTATTTAGGACCATAATCCTAATCACAATTTCTTAATCATGTTTGTGCGATTAGTTAACATGTTAATCATGTGCATGTACTCCCTCTCTGGTTTTGAATAATTGGCCTTCTTCAAATTGGCACACTTTTAAAAAAAAAAAGTAAAATGAGTGGAAGAGTTGTATAGGGAGGGTAAAAAATAAAGTGAGTGGATGAAATTAATCTTAATTTTGCTAAAAAGGGAAAGTGTCAATGTAAAAAATCATCCAAAAATGAAAGGGTGTCAATATAAAAAAACGGAGGGAATATAATATATTTCCTGACTACGACGTTTGAGGTTGCTTTAGGGGGGATTATTTTTATTGCCAAATGTTCCATGGGCTAATTGACAAATTCTAATTGAATATACTTCCTTCCATCTTTTAAAGTCACCATTGTGCTTTTTCTTTTGGTCTGTTTTTCATTTTCAACCTGCCGACTTCTTATTTTAGTCTGTTTTTAATAAATTATTGCATTTTTTATTCACTAGTTAATCATTTCACTCTTGCAACTCAATTGTCTTTAGAAGTTTTGATTTATACAAGTTCGATATAATTACTCCCCCGTCCCCTGCGTAAGATGCTACTTTCCATTTTCGTATGTCCCAACCAAAAATTTCTATTTTCTCATTTGGACTCAAATTTATGGTTGAAATTTCTCATTTGGACTGAGTAGGTCATTTCAATCCTCCATTTTTTTCTATCACACCCACATGTATAAATACCCGTACGAAAAGAAAATATGACTCTTACGTTAGGACGGGCGGAGTAGTACTGTGTCGGTACTAAGAGCACGGAGGAGGAGGTTGATGTTGCTTGTGATGTTACGGATTCACTATTCGCAGCAGCTGTGGGAGTAGGAACAAAAGCCGGCGGCAATTAGTATAAGCGGGTGTCGTTGAGTCAGTGCCAGCGGAGCAGCAAAGAGATAAAACACAGAGCAGAGCATTGACTGTAAAAGTGAAAATTCATAGAGTGCCATGGAAATTGGATAGAAGTTGCATTTTGTTTTATGAAAAGTGAGCTGTCAAAATCTGTTCTTGCACCGAAATGTGAATTGTACAGAGATTGAATGTTTCCAAACAGTAACATATTTTCAAGAAGATGAACATTTTTACGTAGGAAATCATGTTTGCGTTGAAAAAAAATGAGACAATGAAGAATATATCGTCACAACTCACAACTCACAACTCGCAACTCAACCATCGGTATGTCCACATTTGTACACTACTGTGAGTCTACTACTATATCAGACCGAATAGTTATCGAAACAGTTGTTATTCCTACAGTGACTGTAGTTTATTGTTATTGTAGTTGTAATTTTAAATGGAAACCCCAATTTATAAAGAGTTTGTCAAGACGGTCGAAAAAATCGAGATTTAAACAGTAAATTAGAAGAAATCAAGATAAAATTTTCGTATGGCAATAATTGAGTCATAAACTTATAAACAATGCACACTGTATAATAAATTTTTAATATTGCAACTAATTTTTTTTATCTTTTTATAATTCTAGTTCAACCTCGTCTTTCCATATGCCTATGAAAAGACGGGTTTTCCCATGATTTTTCCATTTATAAATACTTTCTCGAGTCCATCTTATATAAGTCGGCGTTTTCATAAATTATGAGACATTCTATTACTTTTTAACATCTCTTATATTTCTCCAATTTCTGCTTCTTTATCGCTAAAACAATTATGTAGCAGGGAAAAAAAGTTAGCTAATTATTCTGTATTAATTTGTTAATGATTACTTTCGTTTTACTTGGCTACACCCTCTCTGTCGCAAATATGAATTTGTTGATGCCCATTTTCAGGATTTCTTAATACTCTTACCTCATTCTTATTATCCACCAAGAGTATTCATCATCCCCGTGTCCTATCCTTACACGCCAAAGTAAAATGGGCATTTAGAGCGTATATATCGAATATAGCTGAGATGAGACTTACTATACTGTTTCATTCTTGCTTACCTTTGTTTCACATGGATGATGTTTTTGTGGTTGTGGTTAGTGCTATAAATTATTTTTCTACCCATGTGCTTCATGGCGAGACTTCATATGGTCTTATTTTTTGTCGCACTCTAGTCTACTCTAACTTTCATCATTTTGGTTGTAGAATTTATCCTTTTGTTCAACTCTTTGCTCAGTATAAGTTGTCGCCTCACAGCCTATCTTGGGTGTTTGTTGGATATAGCTCCAAGTAAATTGGCTTTCGATGTTTGGATCAAATTATTGCACGAGTTTACATCACTAGTCATATTTAATTTGATGAGACATCTTTTCCTCATGCATCAACTAGTAGAGAAAGCTCCATTAAAAGCAGTGTTAAAGGCAGTTCAAAATCCTTTTAAATGTGGTTCAAAATCAATTAAAGACGGTTTTGCCTTTAATGGCAATCTATTAAAGTCGGTTTCGCCTTTAGAATCGCTTTTCATTGAGGTCCGAAAGCATTTCCGAGTTCAAAAATGCTTTCCCAGCTCCTTTTTTTATATTTTAAATGTGGTTCTACATTTAGAACCGCCTTTAATGGGCTCATTTTTTGGCCCAAAATATGTTGATCCATACTTCTTCCATATTTAGGCGCTGGACCCATTTCTGAAACCCTATTTTACTTTACGTTCTCCCCCTTCACCTAAAACACTTCTTCCCCTCCGCTTGAAACACTTATCCTCGCCACCTCCACCTTACCGCCGCCTCACCCCTTCGTCACCTCTCACCCCTCGGCCGCCTCACCCCACCGCCGCCTTACCAATCCGTCGCCTCACACTTATCCTCGCCACCTCCACCTTACCGCCGCCTCACCCCTTCGTCACCTCTCACCCCTCCGCCGCCTCACCCCACCGCCGCCTTACCAATCCGTCGCCTCACACCCCTCCATCGTCCCCACCCTTTGCTGCCTCCATCCTCTGTCGGTCGCTCATCTCTGCTCGTCCGCCATGAAGTCTCCCCGCTGCTCGCATCCGCCAGTAGTATCTCTTCCGCACATCTTGCTTCTGTCGCTGATTTTTGCCCGTCCACTCGCCATCACCATAGAAGCCGCTCACCACCGTTGGAGATTGACGCTGTCAGTGAAGCCCTCCGCCTGTGGAGATCGATCGACACAGACGCCAAAGTTTTCCGTCAAAGCTGTGTCGCTACAATTGTTGTTCTTGTGTGTTTTTGCATGTGTTATTGTTGTGTTCTTGTGTTTGATTTATTCTTGTTGTGTTGATTTACCCTGTTGCTCTAGGTCTGGTTTTGTTGTGCTGCCAGAGACCAATCAGTTTCTGGAAGCTATTTTTTTGGATGGTCAGAAATAGTTTCCAAGTTCGGAAACTGTTTCTAAGCCTATTAAAGACGGCTATTTGATTGCATTTGATCGAAATCGATCAAAGGCAGAAACAGGAAAAGCGATTCTAAAGTGTCTTCTCTGGTTTGATGGAACCGCCTTTAATGATCACTTTCTCCACTAGTGTTCCACTGGCAGCTCTGGTTTAGCTTTCTCCTCCTTAAATGTTTCTGCTTTGGTTAACCCAGATATGCTCGTTTCTCCTATGCCTCTTGGTTTTTTCTCCTCTTCTAGTTTGAGCATTCCTCATGTTCATGCACCTCCATTGCAGTGATCGTCTCCTTAACCACCAATGTCGCATGGTTTTTCATCGCAGTTGTGTACAAGATCTTCTTCTTCTCAATATCACTCGATCTCGTACTAGTACTCTTCTTCATCGGGATATTTTTATCATGATCTCACTAGTTTTATTGAAACCTCGTTATCTTAGACTAAACCTCGTGACTATTGTTATGCTCTTTATGATCCTCATTGGGTTGTTGTTATGTATGAGGAAATTCTCATCTTCTTCAACAACACACTTGAGATCTTGTTCCTCGTCATCCAGATGCTAATGATGTTGGTTTGAAGTGGGTTTTTGGCTTGAAGTACCATCTTAATTGAAGCAACAATCATTTTAAGGCACATCATATTTCTTAGGAATTTTCTCAAATTCCTTATTTTGACTCCGATCATACTTTCCGTCTTATTTTCAAATCTTCCATTGTTCAAACTATTCTCTCCATTACTACCATACAGAAATAACATCTTCATCAAGAACGCATTTCTCAATGGTGTTCTTGATGTCTATTTTTATATGACGCAATTAGTTAGTTATAAGGATCCTCTTCGTCTTAATCTTGCTTATCGTTTGCGAAAAGCCATCGAAGGGCTTTAGCAACTCCTCATGCTTGGTTTCAGCAGTTTAACTTCTATTTTCATCAATTTGATTTTCGTTGCAGCTCGTTTGATACCTCTTTGTTTCTTTATTCTCGTGGTTATACTCTTCTTTATTTATTTTTTAGTGCATGTGAATGATGTCATTCTTACTAAAATGATCTTGTTGCAATTCAAAAGTTCATTTGCTCGTATTGACCATGAGTTTTCTATCAAGGATTTAGGTTTTTTACACTACTGTCTTTGTTTTGAGGTGTGTCTTACTCATACTGGTCTCTTCTTGGGTCAGGTTAAGTATGCTGGTGATATCTTCACATCTTGCTAGTATGACTAATGTTGCCTTGGCTGCAATGCATTTTCTTTGATTAGTATGTAGTCCTAGCTTCACAGTAGCACTAGTGCCTTTTGTGAATCCCACCTTGTACCGCTCATTAGTTGGTGCTCTTCAGTTTCTGGGAATTAGTTGGCCTAATATTGTATTTGCAACTAGTTGAGTCAATCATTATTTCCAGGATCCTCGTGATGACACTAGTACAAACTAATACTATTGTAACACTTAAAATGTTGATTTACGCACTAAAAATACTAAGTAGGGCTTATTGTGATACTATTACAAATATTACCTTAGGTGATGTTGCATTAAATCTAACGCAACACTTTTCAAGATTTGGAAACATTTTTCAAGAGTTTGAGTAATACTTTATAAGTTATTGTAACATTTTAATAAATGTTACTAGAAAAGTGTTACTTTAGCTCCAATTTGTAGTAGTGTGATCATTTCACCGTAGTTAGTTGCATACTTCACTATGTTCGTGGTACTATTCAGTGTGATTTTTTTCGCTCTACTTGCTCTTCTGAGGTGTTGGGCTACCTTGATACTGACTGGAATCGTCTTGATACTTGTACTTACGGTTATCATGTTTCTTGGAAGTAATCTAGTTTCGTGGAGTGTAAAGAATTAGCCTACTATTTCACCTAGTTTCCAGTTCTGAGTCCAAGTATGTGCTTTAGCTAACACTGTTGGAGAAGTGGTTTGGTTATTTCATTTTCTTGGAGATCTTCGAGTTTATCTTTCTTCTCCACCTCTCCTTCCTTGTGACAACCACCATACAATTTTTATGGTTCGGAATCATGTTGCTCACAAAAAAGCTGAGCACACCGATATAAACTATCATGTCATTCAAGAATCGGTCGCTTCTAGAAAGTTTCTTGCTCGTCATATTTTGTCTTCTCTTCAATCAACTGATATCATCAGTTAGAATTTAGCTCGTTTTATGTTTGAGTTTTTTTTAGATTCAAAATTTATGATTCCATTCTTTCGATACTTCGAAATGATAAAGTCGAGTTACTCGATAGTTAAATTAGGATTGATATAATGTCTATTGTATTTGTATCATACAATACATTATAGAGAAAGTCTCAGGAAATGGGGCATTTCCATAAACTTATGGACAGTCCACAATGATTCTTACATTAAATGTTGTAATTTTTTTAATAAAATTTAAATATTGTATTTTAAAAGTTAAAACAAGTAATAATAGTATGTATTTATAGTATGTATTTGAACGTGAAAATATAAAAATAAATAAAATAAAAATAAATTTCTAAATTTAGTATGTAATTTAACAAATGTAGTATATAAGGTCAAATATAAGTGGTATGTCCATAAGGTTATGGACAAACCGTCTGCCAGGAGAACCACTCTGCATTATACATATTCATAACAATACATTACCCTAATCAAGGGGTTTTATCTTATCATTCACGAGGGACTCCTTATGGACATGCCTTCTGTGATTAGACTTTATCTTATCATTCACGAGAGACTTCTTATGGACAGACCGTCTATTAGAGAACCACTCTGCATTATATGTATTTATAACAATACACTACCCTAATCGAGAGGTTTTATCTTATCATTCACTAGGTACTCCTGAAAATCAACCCAACCGAACCATGCATTCTCCTCTAGTTTGTTATAGCTAAAAAGTGAAGTGTTTTTCACACTGAATGCTGCAGAGTCAAACTGAGGTGTTGTCGCTTTACCAAAAACAGAACACAAACAGTGACCGCCCTATGATTCACTCAACCATTCGTCGCTGTTAAACGCTTACAACGCTGTCCCCTCTCCCACCCATCGAAACCATGCACCAGTGTATATCCCCAATTTTTCAATAATTTCTTTTTAAGCATATCTTTGTTTTTTATATTGATTGTCTACTTTAAATAACCTTTTAATTTAATGAAATTGCTCTTTTGTTACGATAATATTGAACGCTCTACCAACTACAATCACTATGAACTTGATAAAAGTATTTATACAAAAGACCCAGCCATTATTTCTTATAAAATGAGAAAATAAATAATAAAAATAATTTTAGATGTTCTAACATTTGCTTTTGAAATATTAATATATCATTAGCGCATATAGGAAGTACAAATGGTCTATCCCTCTCTGGATTTTCGGGTTACGAATTCGGAAAAAAATAAAGAGTAATTTATTTTACTTTATTTTTTAAAAGTATTGAAAACTGGTTTTACCGTTTTAGACGTTAACTAGCGAAACTATGTTCCAACGTGATCTAAACTAACTAAGTATGTAAAGTAAATAACTTGGTTATGCAGTTCGGTGAAATTCACCTACATCTGCGGGGTCTGGCCCAATTCAAAATAAATCCACTATTCAGAAAGATATAGTACAAAGTACACCATACAACTATACTTATCTTTTCTAATTCTACACGTGAATTTTGCAAGCTC
>JAULKM010111436.1:0-22922 GCA_032355605.1 Rubia tinctorum
CCCAAAAGAGGGCGCATTTCCATAATGCGCCCTCTTTATTTTTCATTTTCTTTTCAGCCATTCAAATCAAAAGACGTCAAAAAAAATTTTAAAAAAAGAAAATTCCAAGAGGGCGCATTTCCATAATGCGCCCTCCCCTTTTGCATCCATTCTCCATTTCAACCTCATGCAGCATCCGATTGGGGGCAAACCACCCCAAAAATAAAGCACTCTACAAAATCTGGACAATCAAAATAGTTTGAAATTTAAAACGGAAGGTGTAGAGTAAGAGTACCATCACTCTACATTTGAAATGAAATTTGTGTAAATAAAAAAATGCAATTGCTGCAAGATGTCATACATTGATTTTCCAAGGCTTCATAGTTACTTGCTAGCATATCAAGCAATGGAAATGAAATTCAATACTACCTTCGTCACTCTTTTAACTTGCCCATCATAATTTTCTTGATCTAGGTTTGACTATAAATATATGTAATGACACATAAAAAATTAATATTTAGAAACTACAAATGAATCCAAGTCGTACTTGAGTTTATGTTTTCATGTGAAGGATTTTGGTTCTCTTAATTACTTTCTTGGAATTGAGATTGCTCTCACCCCAGCAGGGATGTTTCTTTCTAAAAGTAAATATGTTCTTGACATTTTGTGAGACAATGGTTTATTGGTGGCTAAACCACCTGATTTTTCTATGGAACAAATACATGATCTCCGCGCGATTGACTTGCATTTTGAGTATCCTTCGCGCTGTCATCATTTGATTGAGAGACTGATTTATCTTACTATCACTCGACATGAGTTGAAGTTATTTAGTTCACACTTTGCACCAATCATGCAAGAACCACGTGTGGTACACTGGCATCCAGTATTACATGAATATCACTACTTGAAGCACCATCCAGTTCAGGGACATTTTATTTTTGCTAAGGGTTGATTGGACTTATCATGATTCTGAATGGGCAGCCAGTCCTATTACTCACGTTCTCTGTGTCTCGATATTTTGTGATGTTTGACGAGTCTCCTGTGTCTTGGAAGACTAAGAAGCTGCCTACGGTTTGTTGCTCAAGCAAAATACCATAGATTTGTTGTTATTTAATTTGGCTTAAATCTCTTCTTCATTCGCTTAATGTTGTCATTCTTCTCACTACAACAAAAACTAACTTTACATGCATTAATAATTATTAGAATAAAATATTTATAACAACCTTTGACTTATTCCTACATTGATTCTAAATGTGGTTAGTAGAAGTGTTGGGATAAGTATAAAGTGTTGTTAGGTAATTATTAATTAAAAATTATAATAATTGATTATAATGTCCAAATATGCATTTATTAACCACATATGTATATGAATATATGTAATAAACTCACATGTGAATGTGTACGTTTATTATATAGTGACAGGAGTAAGGTTAATGGAAATAGCATAGTACTAACTAAAGTCAACGGTAAAAATAGGCTTTATTGATACATTTAATTGCATATGGTATAATCATCTGTATATTTAATTATGTAAACTGCTCCACCAAAATAATAGGCTTTATTGGTTAATTTAATTGGGTAAGCATGTGTATATTTGATTATGTAAACTGCTTCACCAAAATCTCAGTAAATTGGACGTCAGTACTGCTCCTCTCCTCAGCAACATTTAAGTATTTCTTTCAACAGGGAATCAATGTACGGTATGAAAGGTCAAGTTTTTAAAAAATTAGAGTGAATGTGCTCAGTAAAAATAAATGATGCTTTAAAATTTTTTTAAATAATTATAATTATTTTTACCATTTTTGTATACTCAACTCTAAGTGAAATATGATCTGCACAATATTTTTATATAATTATTTTTAAATTATTAAACTATTTTATCATCATTATTTTCGTGTATCTATGAAAGATATTGATTGTACTCGTACATTAATGTATGGATTTAATAACAAATATAGATGAACTATGATTTTTATTCAATAAATAAAATATATATTAGTTACATGTAATTTAATTATCAATAAATTTTCATATGTATTTTATGACAAAGTTTTGGGAAATACGTTCTTTTCTTGGACATATGGAAAGACGGGTTGGATTAGAATTATAGAAAAGTAAAATATTTTAGTTTCAATATTAAAAATTTATTATGCAATGTGCAGTAGTTATAATTTATCTTGATTAAACCGTGGTTTTTATCTTGATTTATTCTAATTTACAGATTAAACCGTGGTTTTTTCCTAACTTATGGAAAAATCATCTTTCATGAGATGGACTCGTATTTTAATTAGAAATAAACTATAAATAAAAAATAATATTTATTAAAATTTGTATGTCACTCTATATTTTATATCAACATTTTAAATTTATAAAAAATTTCATATCCATTAATTTTTATATGTGATTTTTAAAGTTAATATTATCAATAAATTAATATATAGATATCGAGCTTTACAATATCAAACTCAAACACTAATAAATAAATTTAATTAATATAAATAAATTATCATTTCTAATATTGTTTTGCTTTTTCAGAAAATAGAATTGTGTTTATTATTTATACATAATTAATTATAAATATCTAAAATTGAAAGGATAAAAAAATGATATAAACAATCCATTATAAATAATTGAAATAAATAATTGCAAATGGCATTATATGTGAGCGCTAAATTTCATGTACCACTCCCACATCTAACTTATATTTTTGCCATTTGCAAAGCACATACCAATATTAATAGCTATTATAATCATAAAAAAAAATTGAGACTAAAATTAGCATGAGGAAAACATACAAACCCTTACCTTAAAATCATCATTAGAAGATTGTCAGTCTTGAAATCACGATGGATTATGAGATTCTTTTGCAAATAGACCATCCCTCTGCAAACATCCACTGCCATTTTAAATAACTCAAACATATTCAAGCACTCATTCTTGGGTAGAAATTTGAATACACTCCCTTTGGACATGAACTCTGTTACTAACCACGGTTAATAATCAACCACCATTAAAAAAAACCAAAATTGGCGGGGATTTATGGTATATAAAAACCATGTATGTTACAGGGTTAAATGCAATAGAATTACCTCTTCAAAAGATATTAATAAAAATCGAGTATATATGCAATAGAATTACCTCTTCAAAAGATATTAATAAAACTCGAGTAGGTAGAAAATTAGAATAGATACCAGAAAATATAAGATGTGTTTCCAATAGTAGAGATTAATAAAACTCGAGTAGGTAGAAAATTAGAATAGATACCAGAAAATATAAGATGTGTTTCCAATACTAGTAATTTTTAATGGTGGAAAGAGACATAAATTAGGAGACTTATTGTTAATAGAAAAAAATAAATATATTATATTCAATAACATAATTATGATTCTAAAATTGAAAATACGATATGGAATTTTTTGTTAACAATCAAATTGAAATATTATGTATAAAAATTGATATGGCATACTGCTTAAATATTAAATCTTTAGAATTTTATGAATAAGTAAAATTTATACATATTAACGCGTATATATAGTCCACTTTCATTTTTGTAGGGTTAATATTTCTTAAATAAATTATAAAATCTCATTAGTATAAAAAAAGCTAAAATGTTGCCAGTATCTTATTAGATTTGCTGTTTAATATAATTTTTAAAATATCTATTCTTATTATTATTATTTATCACACATAATTAAAGATATAGTGATAGATGAAAATTAACTCACGATATAGTTTAATTTAGAATAAAATATATTTTGATATTCACTTTTAGTTTTTAACAAATGCAAATTTTAATTTATTTTTAGAATGAAAATGTCTGCTAAAATGGAGTATATGTAACAAAAAAATATGATTACTTAAATTATGCAGTAAATAATTTAAAAGGATACAAACAAGTAATAAGTTATATTTGTTAAGATACCAAAAACAAATGCAAATAAATAATAAGCAGAACACAAAAGAAAACAAATTGACTGGTGTGATGCGTCTGCAATACTCCCTCCGTTTTTTCTATTTATAACACCATAGGTTTAACTACTTGAATTTAAGTAAAAAAATAAATGGATGAAATTGAATGTAGAAAATAAAAAGTAGAATAAGTAGATACAATTAAAAGATTATCTCCAAAAATGGTAAGAGTGCTAAATAAAAGAAAACATACATTTATAATAAGTGTGTCATACATAACAAAACAAATGGACATAACCAGTCTACAGCTGTACTAAATTTAAGGCTAACCTGAATACTTACCGACAGAACAACAATGGTACCTAGTGCACATTTAAATCCAAAATATTTATTTATTCCATAACATAAAAACCACATTAATAGAAGCAGGTGCCGGCCCTAACTTTTCAAAAGCATGAAACAAACTACAAAGAGCGGTACATGTATATAATTAATTTTATAATATTTTAAACAATTAATTATAAATTAGAAAGTTTAAATATTTAAGATGGAAGTAAGTTATATTTTCAGAAATCAAACATGCATAGTTTAAATTTTGGGCCCATTTAATGTTGGTGTCAAACACAATACCAATATAAAAAAACGGTAAAAAATGGGGCCCACTTTAACTAATAAAATTTGGGGGCCTGAAGCAACAACTTCATATGCTTCAACATATGGGCCGACCCTAAACACAAGACAACTTACCATCGCAATGCAGAGTTTTGGAGGTTTTGTACATGCGCATAGAAACTAGACTACATTCTTATGTCGAATTTTCTTGCAGAAAATAAATTGTGAAGAAATAATGTTCTTCACTCTTTGGAGGATGGCAGAGACAAGCATGCAAAACATTAAATTGCAACACTATTCTCATCCCATGCTTAACAAGTTGAAACATTATATATTTGACTATTGGGTTCAATCATCATGGTTTTTGGCAAGAATTATTTGGATTCAATGTTCACAATTCATGCTTCAAGCAAGAAGGAGAATTTCTTGAGCTATTGGGATAAGTTTTTGTTTGAGAGCTCTTGGCCATTGGTGAACTTGGAGTAGTATTAGTTCAAACACATCTCCAACATAGCATTCCTTTGCGACTGACTTTCTTCTCCCTTTAACTCTCATTTGTAGTTGTAGAACCCAAATCATTTTCTTTATATTTTTCCACATAATTCCTTCATAGGCGATAAGCAAATCCATATAATACTTTGTCCACATATACTGAAGTTTTGGATCTCCTCCGACCGTTAATGTAAGTCAATTGGACCTAACCATGTAAATTTGTGCGGTCATTATTTCCTTTATTTTCTTTACGCTATCTTTTTATCTATCTTCTCGTGCTAATAGATACCTTCCGAGATTCGTATTCCTAACGAAATGGTATCATAGTCATATCTCATTTATTTTATCTATTAGCCACCATCACGGTAACAAGGACTTCTATTGAAAAGTTCGATCTGAATGTAAAATTTGGTATGTATCAACTCAAGATGGAAGTCATCCTAATCCAATATGGATGCAAGCTAACCCTTGAAGGAGTGGAGGAAAGGCCAGTGGACCTGTCGCCTAAAGATTTTGGTGTTCTAGACAAGAAGGCTAGATCGGCTATTATTTTAAATCTCTCTGGAAGTTGCTAGTGAGAGAGCCGCCAAAGGTATGTGCATGTGATCAGTTGAAATCTACATACATGAACAAGACAATGGAGAATCACCTCTATTTGAAATGGACATGTTGAAAATGGCAGAAGGTACATATGTACTATCACATCTTGATAAATTTGATTCCATCATTTTGGATTTGGAGAATGTAGATGCTAAAGTTGATGATAAAGATAAAGCCATTTTATTGTTATGTTCCCTTCCCTAGTCCTTTTAAGTATTTTTGAGTTATCATGATTTATGGGAAACAACCGATATCAAACAATAGTATAAAATCTCCATTAAAATCTAAAGAGCAAATTGATGGGGACATTGTGGGGGAATTAAGTAGAACTCATGTTAAAGGTTTTTTTTGTAAGGGGAAGCGGTGAAAATAGAGATTCTGAAGGTGGTAGATCCAAAGGAAGGTCGAAGTCTAGATACATAAATAAAATTTGCAACTATATTTTGCAAGAAAAGAGGCACATTAAGGCTGACTGTTAGGCAGAAGCCATCAACCATATGGTGTGGCAGAGCGGGTGAATTGTAATCTTTTGGAAAGAGCTCTATGCATGGTCTCAAATGTCAAATTGACATTAGACTTTTGAGAAGAAGCCATCCCTACGGCTTGTCACATCTTCAACCGCTTTCCTTGTGCACCTCTTAATTTCTAGACTCTGGAGGAAGTTTGGTCAGGTACTCTTGCTTAGTACTCTAATTTAAGACTATTTGGGTATCCAACATATATGCATGTTAACGAGGGAAATCTAGAGCCTAAATCTAAGAAATGTAATCTCCTTAGTTATGCTTCAGGGGTGAAAAAAGGTAGATTGTGGTATCCAAATCCCAAATTACCCAAATTACCCAAATTTGTAATTAGTAGAAATGTTATATTTGATGAATCTTATATGTTATATCTTGGAAAAGATTCATATAATCCTTGTGATTCAGAGAAAGAAGATAGTGCACAAAAGCAGGCGGAGTTAGAGATTGGTGATTTTTCAGGGAGAAACCCAACCAAGGAAGAGTTGAAGAACCTGATCATGAACTTGTTGAAGATCAAACATGAGATGAGTGTTATTTCATCACCAGAGATAGACCGATACGAGACATTCCATCACCATTCAAGTATGGAATTTGGTTGTATATACCTTTTCAGTGGCATAGGAAACAAGTGGATACGAGGAACCTTCCACATATTCAGAAGCAATTTCAAGTGCAATTAACACAATGGTTGGTGGTTATGAATGAAGAGATGAAATCTATACACAAGAATGGAACATGGGATATTGTGATGCCACCAAAATGAAAGAAAATCATTGGTTTCAAATGGGTTTTCAAGAGAAATGAAGATACTTAAGGTGTTGATAATGCAAGGTGCAAGGCACGATTGGTCACAAAGGGCTACAGTCAGGTGCATGGTGTTGATTTCAATGATGTTTTCTCACCTGTTGTGAAACACAACTTCATTTTTGTATTTCTTGCTTTGGTTGTCATGTTTGATTTGGAGTTAGAACAGCTGGATGTCAAGACAACTTTCTTGCTTGGCGAATTAGATGAGCATATCTATATGAGTCAACCTAAAGGTTTTGAAGTTTAAGGTCAGGAAGATCGGGGTTGCTTGTTGTAAAAATTCTCGTATGGATTAAAATAGTACCAGAGACAATGGTATAAGAGGTTTGATTCATTTATGTTGGGTCATGGTTTCTCCAAGAGCATGTATGATAGTTGCTTTTACTTTTGGAAGTTACAAGATAACTCATTTGTTTATTTGTTATTATATGTTGATGACATACTCATGCGGCTAAGAATCTTGCAAGATTCATGAGCTAAAGACCTTGTTGAATAATGAATTTGATATGAAAGATTTAGGTGCAGCTAAGAAAATTCTTGGTATGGAATAAGAAGAGATCGAGGAGTTGGAAAGTTGGACCTGGCCTAGAAGAGTTGCCTTAAGAAAGTTTTGGAGAGATTTGTCATGCATGATGTCAAACGATTAGCACTCCTCTTGGTAGCCATTTCAAGCTATTTTCTGCCCAATCACCAAAAATAAAGGAATAAGAAGATTATAATGCTAGAGTTCCTCATTCAAATGCAGTTGGGAGTATTATGTATGCAATGGTTTATACTGGTCATGATATCTAACAAGTAGTTAGTGTTGTTAGCAGGTGTATGGCCAATCCATGCAAAGTACATTAGAAGGTTGTGAATTGGATTCTTGGATACTTATTGGGTACTTCGAACATGTGTTTGGAGTTTGGTAAAACCAGCAACACTCTGGTTAGTTTTGTAGAATAAGACTTTTTCTGCAATCTTGATTAACGTAGGTCTCTTACAGGTTATGTGTTTTGCATTGGAAGTTGTGCAATTAGCTAGAAAGATACTCTACAACATGTAGTTGTTTTATCTACTATTTAGGAAAATATATGACAATCACAGTAGCTATCAAAGAAGCTTTATGGTTGAGAGGTCTCTTCGGCAAATTAACTCTATAACAAAGGGTTACTACTATTCACTATGATAGTCAAAGTGAAATTTACTTGACTAAAGATCAGATTAATTATGAGCGGACGAAGCACGTTGATATTAATTATCACTTCATTTGTGATACCACTGCATAGAAGAAGGTCTTTGTTTAGAAAATCAATACAAATAATTATCATGCTGATAAGTTCAAGAAATGCTTGAACTTTATTGGTGTTCATTGTGAGTGATTCGGCCCATTGGGGCCATGCCGTATAAGGTTGAATAAGCAATTAATTTTGGGGTTCAGACCAAAGTGAAGATTTGTGAAGAAATAATTGTCTTCACGCAATTATCCATGAACATTCACTTCTTTGGAGGATAGAAAAGACAAGCATGCAAAACATTAAATTGTAACACTATTCTCATCCCATGCTTAACAAGTCGAAACATTGTTTTCTTTGAATATTGGGGTTCAATCATCATGGTTTTTTGGCAAAAATTATTTGAACTCAATGTTAACAATCCATGCTTGAAGTAAGGAGGAGGATTTCTTGGGATATTGGGATAAGTTTTTGTTTGAGAGCTCATGGCCATTGGTGAACTTGGAATAGTATAAATATGGGATGGACTTAATAATTCAAAAACACCTCAAACATAGCATTCCTTTACTGCTTGCTTTCTTCTCCCCTTTAACTTCCTTTTGTAGTTGTAGAAGCAAAATCCTCTTCTTTATTTTTTGCCACATAATTCCTTCATATATGGTAGGAAAATTCATATAATACTTTGTCCACATATAGTGAAGCTTCTGGTCTTCTCCGGCTGTGAATGTAGGTCAATTTGGCCGAACCACGTAAATCCTTGTATTCATTATTTCCTTTATTTTCTTTACGCCGTCTATGTTATCTATCTTCCCAGGCTAATAGATACAGTATGGGATTCTTATTATTAACACAAATAAAAACACATTCAAGTATGAACACCAGTGAAAAAAACATGTTAAAAATAAGAATATAAAACCTCAAGATAAAAAGTTTGTGGGATAATTTCTTAAACTTTTCAGCATTTACTTTCTTGAAATTGAGGAATTCTATGGCCACTTCTTGACTGCAGTAACTACCTTTGTTTCTGAAAACAAAGGATGATAAGACTTACTTGCAAGGGATTTAAAAACAAGATAATGAGAAGAGAGAAGGGTGATTCCATCTTTTGCATTTCACCAGATGCAATATGATTGCGAACGTTTAGTTGGGAAAAATCAATCTCCCAAACATTATCCAAAGACTAAATTATTTTTTTGGTCCCCCTACATGCCATCTTTTGGTCTCCGAGAGCAAAACCACATTTTTTAGTACCCCACAAATTCAAAGTGAAAATTTTGGTTCCCAAAACCAGATTCCGACTGGTTTTCTGGTTAAACGTAGCATGTGCAATGCATGTGACTTTTTTTCCGGTATGGAAAGAGGTAATTTAGTAATTTAAATTTTATTAAATAGCTTTTTCCAAATGGAACTTCCCAATGTAATTAACTCCATTTAAACCTATATGAAATTCACTCCATTCCAAATATTTTTCATCTCTCGTCTTTGCTAAATCCTCCCCGTCCTCCGCCGTGTGTCTCTTATTGTCCACTGTCTGCGCCTAAATCTTCTTCCCCCGTATCCACCCAAATCATCCTCCGCCTCTTCCTATATCCAAAACCCCCAAATTCTCAGTTTCCTCCTAAATTCAAAACCCCCAAATCCGATTGAATTCATGTTGAGTTCGAGCTTCTCCTCTATCTCCTCCAGGTTTTACGTGGCTGGATACATGAAATGCACATATGTCCAGCGTTGCCGTATTTGTACCGCTAACATGCTGAATAATCAAGGAAGGAAGTTTTATGGTTGTCTATTAGGTTGAACTGGTTGTGATTCTTTCAGCTGGTGCAACGAGGGTTGCTGGGAGAGGAACCATGTGTTTGAGGAAAGGATGGCAAAATTGGGAGGCGAAGTCGCTGATCTGAAAGGTGATCTTGAAAGTAAGAGTGAGGATTGCAGGGTTCGAATTGCTGATCTCAAAGGTGAGCTTGAATAAGAATGTCAAATTTTCAAGAAGGTGAAAAAATCTCAATTTTTGTGTATCGTTATTGCGATTTTCTTTGCAATTATGATGATTAGCGGTAAGTGAACGAAGTTTGGTGCTGCGCTGTTTGTTTTGGAATATCTTTTGGTGGATGTTAGAATTCTTGTAATTGATTAGTTTGTTGAATAAATTGGTAAACATTTTGGTTAAGAGATTCCCGTGTTTGAATTTATTTCAATCATATGTTTGAATGTAGTTCAAGTTTGCAATGTTGAAGGATGAGTACTTGGATTATGAAAGAACCAGTATTCATTCATACCATTTGTTTGACCATCAATACAAACTTATGAACCATGTTTCTTAGACACAATGAACGAAAACAAAAGGCAAACCTATTTATAGACCAAGCCAAACCAAAAAAGGTTAATATGAACCTGGTTCTAAAAAAATCCAACCAAAGGCAAAACAAAAGCCTAATCTGCTGCAAAACCCAAAAATGCCAAAAATTTGGCAAATAAAACAACAGTACAGTTCTAGGCCGAATCGAACCTAAAACAAAACTAGAAAACTACTTTTCGGAGCTATAGTGGTTCTTCGCAAATCGCCACGCATCACCACACATCTCCAAATAGTCCGCTTCTTTATAGCGCGATGATGGCGGATTCTTGCAGGTGAGCTTTGTGTGTCCAACTTGGCGACATGAGCTGCACTTGTATACCTGTTTCACCTATGTATTGACATACAACAGAAACCAAAGAACCCGCGAAACTTCATTAACATATACCATTATACATGAACCATAATCTATCATAGACAACCTAAGTTAACAAATTACCTTCTCCTGAGGTGGTTTAGATGATGAGGTCCGAGCTCCATTTGTGGGTGCTTTTACTTTGTTCAGCTCCTTTCGCCTACATATTGTCATAAACAAAAATGCCAAACATTTTAGAAAATATCTTCAACGTATACTGCATAATTAATAGACCATAAATAATGAATTCAAATGAACCTATTGGGGTTTTGAAAATGAGGACTCAGCCGTATTTGGAGTGGGTTGAGTTGTCGGTGGGTTGAGTCACCAGTTAGGGTTGGACACCTTTGCGAATTATGCCCAATCAGATCACACAGGGAGCACTTGTAGGGACTCATCTTGCCAACTCTGGTCAGCTTCTCAACTTCCCCATCTTTCTTGACTTTTTTCTTAGTAGAATTCAATTCATCCGTTGATTTTTTTTCTTGACTTTGGGGGTCTTCCTGGAAACCTAATGTCAAAGGGTGGTAGAAAACCGTGTTCATCCGTATTATTCTATAACTCCGGAGCATTAATCAGATGGATAATGTGGTTGTATGCACTCGCGTAAATAGGCATGGAGTAGAAAGAATGCATGAAATCTGTTGCATCTTCCTTAACATAACTAATAATAGCAACATCATGATGGCAAGGTATTCCTGTAAGGTCCCATTTTCTGCATCCGCAAGTCCTTGACTTCAGATCAACCGCGTAACTTCCCCTATACACACAAGTGACTTGAAACTCCAAATTACCACTTGGAGTTTCAAAACAACTATTTGAGGCATACTGGTTAACCTCAAACTTCTTCCTTATCTTAGGCCCAAACTATCCACCCATTCTTGCAATCTAAGCCCTTTTCTTTTCAAGTCTATCCATGAAGTAAAATCTTACAGCTTCCAACATCGTTAGCAGTGTCTTATCCCTCGCATGTAATATCACTTTGTTGAAACACTCACAAATGTTATTGATGAGGATATCACATTATGACTGAGTGTTTAAGAAAACTCTTAACAATTTCGTTGGATTTTTTCTGGCTTCTAACCACTTCAAAGCACCAGGATCTCGGGCCTTGATGTCTTTCAGATGGTTCAAAAATTAGGCCGGATGGGTAAATTTTGCTGTAGCCTAGATAATTTCCTTCAACTCCAAACTGGAAAATGAACCCTTGAAATTCTTGTACATATGCCATGTGCAGAGTCTGTGTTCTGTATATGGCAATAACTCTTTCATAGCAACTTCTAGTTCTTGGTTTGACAGCCACAAAATTAGTTTTAAAATAAAAAATTCCCATATAATCATAGTCATAAATTCAAGGGTTCATAGATAGGTATACCTTCTTCTTATCGGAAAGAAAATTCAAACCCGATTCATTCTTGATTTTGATGTCTTGCTGTAGAAGGGCCAAGAACCATAGCCTGCTACTTTTGTTCTTTATCTCAACCACGACATAAGCCACAGGATATATTTTATCATTCCTGTCAAGACCAATAGCCGCCAATAATATCCCCTCGTGAGGCTCGGTCAGATGGCAGCCATCATGTCCTATCAAGGTTCTACAACCACTCCTAAACCCCCTTTTGCAAGCATCAAAACAGATATAAATTCTGTGAAATGCTTCATTCCCAAAATCGTCAGCATTTGTCAGCATCGTAACTGTGGAATTAGGGTTGGCCCAGAGCAACTCATTGCAGTAGTCCCTCATTAGCATATATTGTTTCTTTTAGTCTCCTACAATCTCAGTAATTTCCCGCTTCTTTGCCTTAAATGCAACATCCTTTGAGATAGTAATCTAAAGGTCGTTCTAAATTTTTTGCATTAGCTATGAAATCTCCATATTCTGCATAATCTTCAACTCACCCTTTTACCTCTCACTTAGGTACTTGTAACTGGCACACCCGTGATTGAATGTAGGACTGCAGAAATGGATTCTCAACAGCGAAGTTAGCTCCCAACTTTTGATCTTTTCCCTGAAGTTAATCGAAACCATCCATTTTTATTTACCTGTGTTTGTTGAACAAATTGACTACACCTCCTCAAATTGTTCTTCTTTAATCGGATCCTCCGATTACATACTTTCCCGTGGTGTTTGCATGCCAACCTAAACTCATCTTTCGTAACAAATTCCAGCTCAAGATGGAACTCGAAATCATTGTTACCAATCAGTGGCACAAACCTTTTATGAACCATGCCCCCCTCTTTCTCATCATCTTCATAACTTGTCTAACTTTGTTGATCCCCTTCCCCAATAACCTCACCTGAATCTGATTTAGCCCTATTGCCATCCAGTTTTTCTTTAAATATTTCCCCCACAGCTTCCATTTTTCCCAACAGTACACTCCAATGTTTTTCCCTATAATTCATAATCACCTCTAATTAATCATCACCATCCACATAAAATTTCGGGTCTACGAATTTCCCATCTTTTTCATCCTGTTCAACAGCCTCAACCGCCAGAGCATTTTCCATATTTTCTCTGGTCCCGTTCAGCTTTGTTCCCTGGAGTATTTTTTATGCTTCCTGAGCAGATTTTTTTTGAGTCCCTTCCCTTTATTCCCTTAAAAATGAACTTACTGGCTGTATTTCCTTGTTCTTGACTACTGCAATTCTTTTCATCATCTTCAATCAAAACTCCCGCTGTGTTAAAATATTCATCTTTCCCCTGCATTTCAATTTTTCCAAAATCTTATCATCCTCCTTTTCGGTTGATGGTCTAGCCGTTATTGTCTCGGCCTCACAATTGGCTTCATCGTTAGCCAAGAATGCCTCTTTCTCCTCATCTCTGATTTGAGGAGCAACTTCAGTCATGTCAGGAGAAACTTTAGTGCTTGGAATCTTTTGAGAAAGTTGTGTCAAAGGACCCTCATCATTCATGCTCTCTGGTTCTTCTAGATGTATGACCCTGTCAACTTCCTTCAATTCCTGTACCGAACCATGTCTTGTCCGAGGATCAACATACACTCCCTTTTTTAAACATCACATGCTGCTGCCTCTCGGACCTTGACACACTCTGGTAATAACTCACAAGAGCAGGGGTTGATTCCTCCTTGTTCTGCCTTTTTTGAGCCTTCTGCCTTACAACTTTTCCTGCCCTCTTTCTTCCCCTCATCTTCTTCTTCTCAGTTTCTGATTGCTCCACATTCGGATAATTTTCTGAGCCAGCCTCCCCATTTTTCCACTTCAGATTCTCAGAACCTACCTCCCCTTCTTTCCCAAACAATCGGCCATCAACTTTCACAGCCTCTTAACCAGAATGCCAACTCAGATAATTCCAATAATACCCAAATAAATAAATGTCAACTACACCATTCTTAACCCCAATACTAGTTATTTCCTTTGATTGTTCAAGAAAAACTATTAACTGGTCCACATCTATTGAACTAAAACTCATACCTAGTCAAGAAACACTCCACATATCAATCCCATAGAACCCAAATAATTATATGCAGAATCCAGCCTACCCAAATTGAAACATTCAGCTTCAAAATAATTAGCCATATAAACAGTGCCACCAATATACATCGAAAACGATTCCCAGATCAAGTTACCATGACAGTGTATTCTAATAGAGATTAATTTTTACCATGAATTGAAAATTAAACAACAGTGGATTACTAAAAATAATAAAGCACAACCCTGCCAAAATTAAAATAATAACTTACCTAACTGGGCCTACAGAATATAATAAACCCCACCTAGAATATGTCAATTCCTCCCCACATAAAATATTATCCAAAATCAGAACTAATCAAAGCAACACTAAAACTCCTATGGATAAACTAATTCATGAGGAAACACTGTCCTACTCTAACTGGTATTCATCCATCAGCCAAAAAATAGGGGACCACCGCATTCAAAATGAGAAACCAAATAATTTACCATCCAACTACCAAAGGGGACTACAATCAATATATACCTCTTCATGCTTACAGATTACAAACACTCATATACTTACCGTATTTAAGAGCTCTATTTCCCCCACCAAAATAGCAACCATGTTCTGTCAGAACCAGTCGCTTATCTTCGTCTATAATCACCCACAGTCGTACAAGCCAATACATCACCACAAGACTATAAAACCAACAATTTCGACAGAAAAGATGAACACCAACAGAGAAATTGACAAAAATTTTAAATACCTAGGGTTCAGTCGCTATCGCCCGCGTAACGAGTAAGCACTACCGTCGGCTCTATGGTTTTGCACTGTGCGCCCACATGTTAAGGGCACAAACCCCGTACGATGGAATTAAACGAGAATGTTAGCAGTGAATCGCAGAGGTCGCGATTTCCTGGTGAGATTGAGGGGTTTTTTGGGATTAGGTTTTCATATTGGGGAAAATAAGAAGTGGATTTGGGGTTTCTAATTCTGGGTTTGGGTAATTCAAAAGGTTTGGGAAAATTTATTTAATAAAATGTAAAATTATTAAATTACCCTTGTCCATACAGGAAAAAAAGTCACATGCATTGCACGTGCTACATTTAACCAAAAACCAGCAAGAATATGGTTTTGGGAACCAAAATTTTCACTTTGAATTTGCGGGGTACTAAAAAATGTGGTTTTACTCTCGGGGACCAAAAGATGGTATGTAGTGAATCAAAAAAGAAATTAAGTCTTATCAAAATCACAAGGTATTTCCACATGACAATTTGTATTTGGATTGGTGTCCACTGTGTTCTGAACACAGATAATAAGTTATCTTTGGTGTAAATATTATCCTTTGACATGCATCATCATAAAAGTAACAAAAAAATCACATCAGTCTCAAGATATTTTTCACTTAGCCTGCTTTTAAGCAGCTCAACCTCCTGTAAATCGACATAAATTTTATGAATAAGTAGCATCTATAAAATCAAATTGAAGAACTATCCAAATATTACCTCAAAAGAACACTCCACCGTGAATACAAGATTAGTTGTGAGTGTATACACTTCAACTATAATCAAGCCCATCTCATAGAGAATTGTTGTCATCTCAGAATAAAAAATAAAGATGAATTGTTATTTTTTAAAAAAGGACATCAGAAAAAATAAAAAGTCGGACTAGAAGCTGAGGGTCTAAAAATCTATTCTGTGCTGAGAAAACACAGCTAATTAACTCTGTCTTGTTGAGTATTCCGGTTACTGGGAGAGTATAATGAAAATTCGAAAAAGTAACAACAATTAAATTGTGAAATTTTGCAGTAGTTATTTATGGGTAAGTGAGGAAGAACATAGGGGATTGAGTGTTGCCTCTCGGAATGCACTCAACAAGAGTAAATTTTTTGAGGGAATGGGTATAAGAGATACAGTTGAGTGGAATCAAGCAGCTCTATGTCAACTTCTATGGGATACTGATAAGAAAAAGGATATCCTTTGGGTTCAATGGTTACAGGCTTACTACAGGCAAGTGAGACAAATGAAGGAATGCAAGATCATTGAAAATCCATAACACAAAATAGACATGTGGATATCATATACAAAGAAAGGAGTATATATACCTGATTTAGAAATTTAGTGTGTCAATAGTTCGGAGAACAAAAATCTCATGATAGGGCCTATATGACAGTAGATATACGAGAAAATATCGAGTTAAATAGAAAGTTTGAATGCTCAAATAGCCATAATCAAACTATGTTCTCAAGAAACACTTGAAAATATAAGTTATTCTCCCTCTAATTTAAGGGGTTGGGGCTAAGGAACTTTACACAGAAAAGCTCTCCTTTAATAAATAACTTTAAGGTAAAGTGATTCGTACCCCTGCTGGGTTTTTGCATCATAATGACTTTGACCATCTTCTGTTTCAAATGGACTGAAATGAGTCTCCACATGTTAGATTAAAGATTCACAAGTTACTATGTTACGGAATCCTCGCGGGCAAAAACTAAAACCAAGTCATTTCAACTAAGCTGAACCGGACAAATTTCTAAGGCCGACTTCTTATTAGAAACCTTAGTGCGAGCCAGCAATTTCTGATGAAACATTACGTCTTCTACTTGCCCTAGGTTTGCATGATCTTCCATGTTTATGTTTACATACCTTGCATACATGCACACAAAAAAATGACTATGAATATGTACGCCACACAAATAAATGAAAAACTAAGGTATAAGTAATTAAATATTGATTGAAACTCCGCACCCTATGGGTAGGCGATTGAAATGTTTCACCAACTTCTTTAGGAAATCAGGTTGCTTCAACATCTAGTGATTTGATTTCTTCAAGCGGTTGTATATTTGTTTGAAAGATAATTGGCGGTTTGGGCCCCTCGACTTGGGAGATGGTGCCAGCATTGCATCCAATTTCCTCTTGTTGAAATCTTTGTGGGAATTCATGTGGCTATTAAGGGCTTGAGAGGTAGTAAATGTTTTGGGACAATGTGGGCTGGTTCTTTGGGGAGGCAAATTGGTAAGCTCTCCCATGTCGTGTCGTGTTTCACGTGCATTTAACACATATGATAACCGATATTAACATGATATGTTCATATTCACACACTAGAAGAGTTTCAAAATAATATCCAAGGCATCGCACAAACAAACTAGCATATAATCAATCACAATACCTAAGCTAGTTTTGAGCAGTAATCAATAACCTAGGAGCATAAAGTGAGGAAGAAATTTCCTAAATTATCAAATTAGTTTCGGAATAAATCTTATTGCAAAATTTCAATCTCGCTACAGCAATTCAGCAACTGTGTTTCTACTCTCCTCTCTCAGTCTTGCACTTTACACACATACACGAAACAAAAGCATTTCACACACATAGACGAACAAACAAACACACAAACAAATAATTATGAAAAAGAAAATTATGTGCATGATATATATTAGGAACTGTTAGATGAATCGTACAAGACATCACTGCAATTACATATGGAAACGGGCGAAATTCTAATCAACAGCATGTCTACAACAAGGGTTTGTTCCAAAACTGTATATCCATTGTTAGTTACACTTTATAAAGAATGTGATTAGTGATTTGGTATTTTCATTAATGTCACATCATTCACTATGATGTTTCACTGAGAGTATCTTTACTCAGCTAAAAATTGAAGATAATTGAAAAAATAATAATAAATATTTTTTTTAAACAATGCAGGTATTTAAAAAAAAGAGCCGTTGGGACACATGACACCATTGGATTGGGCCACGTGTCCCAATTTGATTCGCTAGGAAGGGAAAAGAGATATTGGGACACGTGTCCCAATCAGAAGGTGACACGTGTCCCAATCAGAAGGTGACACGTCCCACACATTAAATTTTAATAAAAAACAGATGACCATTGGGACATTGTTCCAATTGAATGGTAACATGTGTCCAACGCGTTATTTTTATAAAAAAATATGAGGGGTGGGGGGCACGCGTATAGGACACGTGACCCAATTATGGCGTGACACGTCCTGACGGGGGATAAAAATTGGGGCTACGTTAACAGACAGGCTCATACCTGATTTGTTGAGCAGTTTCTTCTGCTGGAAACCGGTGAGCGATTTCTTCCGTTGGGAACCACTAAGAAACCCCCATTGTGGGATTTTATGATTTTTAATGGTTCCTTAATTCTTACCTATAAGAAACTACTTTAAAAACCTCATTGCACGCCCTTACAAAATTGAAATACAACAGCAACCAGTCAAATTGTGAAGACTGAAATCCATATTAAATTGTTTATCTTGGCAACAAAAATGTCGGTTCTAAAGGTTTTTTTAAGCCAGTCCTAAAGTTATTTTCATAAAATCATATGTAAACTTTGAACTACAAGAAAAAAAATCGAATTAGACACTGAAAGGTTCCAATACTATCCATTAACAAATGTTGTTGGAATATATATTGTAATGCTCATTACTAATGGACGTGTCATTGATAAGATATCAATGCACCATTGATTGAAACATTCATATTTTCTCACTCTACAAGAGCTTTCATATTTTTCCTTAGAATTATGGTATTAGAAAAGGTACTCCTTCACATATTTTTTTTGATATTATCAAAATAATTGTAAAAAATGAATAACAGTCGCTTTCCATTTTTCAACAAATATATCACATCATTTAACTAATCTATTCTGCATAAAAGCAAAACCTTAATACAAATACTTGAATGAGATGGTATCACATAATCTTATAATGAGTCAGAGCCTCTAAATACAATTATTTAAAGATGAGAATGACATTAAGTACTTCCTGTAATTTCTAAAACTTTACTTTGTATCTTGTCTCATCATAAGTTATATATGGTAAAATGGTCTCATGTGAGTCTTTCACTTACCTTAAACTACATAAATTACACAAAAAGAATAATACTGTTTTTTTAATGGCATAATAATAATTTTACTTTGTAATGTGATTTATTTACAAGTTTTGCGTAGAAAGTTTCCTTCTAGTTTCCTTTACATTTCATTTGTTTGTCGCTGTAAGAAAATGCACGTTTTGTCAAAAAAGTTACGTAATTAATATTGCAAGGGAAGGCTTTAGGGGGAAAAAACTTAATGTTTCATGCATTAATATTTTTGGGTGAAACAAGGAGTACCATTCCGACCATCACTAGATGCATAGAAGCTCTCGATCTGAAGGCTGAAATATAATGATAAACGTGCAGGTAGAACACATGGGAGTAATAATTATCAAGAACAATTTTATGTTTTAAATTTTAAAACACAATAATTCCGTACCATTATATCAATAAAAAACAGGAGTTTTAATTGTAGAAAAAAAATAAATAACTCTAGAAAAATGTAGAGTCAATCTTAATATAATGATTTTAAAAAAAAATAGGTTGACAAAAATGGTACACTAAACTTTACACCTTTATGAACAAAGGAGATAATAAAATGATCATGAGATACTCCTAGAAACCTCCATGTGATTCCATTTCATAAATCTCCACCCCCTGTGTTAATTTATGAAATGGCCAGACATGAAAGGTCTGCGTTTCGAATGCCTCAGTAGCTGCTGTAATTGCGTTGCCATTAGGAGGCTTTGATGGTTGTGTAGGAGACTGATGATCAGAGTGCCACATGGTGGCATGATTTACTTCCAAAAACATCAAAAATTCTGAAAAAGTCGAGAATCTTCTCAGCAGCAGATGAGACTGTCTTGTTTCCACAGCAGCTATGTCTGCAGTCTGCAATAATAGAGGAAAAGAGTAGCAGTACCAACATTCCACAGTCCAGGAAGTTTGAACAATAAAAAAAAGAGGACTACACCAAGAAGGAGTTAAAAATAATTGCAGCAAGCATGATTCAAAAGCGAGAAACCAAATAACCAAGAACATGAAACTAAGAACTTGAAACTTTAAAATTAGGGATTGAGGTGGGTAAAAGGTTTCAGTTCTCAGACTTGACACATGCTTTTCATCCATGAGAATGAGTCCTTTTGTTCTAGAGTCCATGTTATACCAATTGTTTTCCTTCGTTTGTTGGTTAACAATCCAATTCTCACCAGATTTTGCAATAGAGTCAGCAACTAAATTGCTATGTCTATGGATATGAAAAACTGAGATCCCTGTAAGCCTATCCTTAATGGATCTACATAAGTGAAAAAGTTGAAAGGTAGCTTTCATTGGTGATTCAATGTAGGAAACAACATTCTTGCAGTCAGTTTCAATAATAACCAAGTGAAGATTATGTTTAACTGAGAAATTAATGGCTAATTGAATGCTAATCAACCCAGCCTCAAGAGGTGAGGCAGCTCTAGTTTGGTCATAAAAGGCATCCATCATCTTTCCATTTTGATTTCTAAAAATAATCCCATGAGAGGAAAGCTCACCACACTTAAAAGATGCATCCACATTACGTTTCAGACCAATAACAGGAGGTTTCCAAGTGCAAATTGTTACCTTTTTCTTTCTTTTTAGAGGCATAACAGGTATTAAACCACAGTTGTACCAAATGTTATCACTGTGTATGATGGTATGTATAGGGAATGCAGAGAAAATATCGAAAATGATACTCTTAATTGAGGAGATTATTGAAATTATGGAAGCATTGACATTGTCATAAATGAAAGCATTCTTTGCCTTCCATAACTCCCCAAAAGTGGTCAGCCCAAGTATTAGTATGATATTACAATGGAGCTTAGACACGGCATCATTATTAATATACAATGACATACGATCCCATATGGAGTTAAAGTTCCTCGGATTAAATGCCATTAAAGTGTGGATTTTAGACCATACATCCAATGAAAAGGGGCATGCATTGTAGAAGTGTTCCAGGGACTCCACATCATCACATTTCCAACATTTGGATGAAAGATTGAAACCAAATCTAAGCAAGATATCATCAAAAGGTAGTAGGTTGTTCATAACCCTCCATATAAAAAAGGAAATCTTACCAGGTATTTGACCTGTCCAAATCCTTTGTAGTGAAGTTCTTCTGGTCCTTGAATCCCTTAGTTTGTTATAAGTTGATTTGATGGAGAAATTGCCATCAGTTGCTGCAGTCCAAACCATTCTGCCCCTGTAGGTATGACATAACCTGATTCCCTGCAACAAAGATATGGTGCTGGTAGCCAAATGAGGCTCCAAAATGGGGATTAATTGCTCTTTGTTCTCTATAACCTTAGCAAGAGTAAAATCAGGGAAAGGGATTGTGAGAAGAGGCCATTTATAGTAAAGAGCCACATCTCCTGACCAGTTCCCATTCCAAAAACTGCGCTCTCTATTGCCAGGAATGATTTTAGAGCATGCATTACAAGGTTCAGTGAATAAGCAGATTCTCCTCCAGAGAGGACAAGCTTTGGAAGACTTAGGAAGTGACCATAAGAAATTAGTCCATATAGATTCATTTAACTGCATTTTCCACCATAAATTACAAGAGAAAGCCTGTAAGAAACAGTGGATATTTCTAATGCCAAGTCCATTTTCAGATTTTGGATAAGAGATCTTGGACCAAGCTCTCCCAACTTTCTTATTTCCAAGCTCAGTTGAACACCACAAAAAGTGTGACATTTTGCCTTCTAGTTTTCTAATTATCTGCTTAGGAGGTTTGAGAGTAGCAAAGATATGAACAAGAAGGGATAGAAGACATGTTTTAATGAGCATTAGTTTACCTTCCTGAGATAACCATATATTCTTCCAATTGTTCAATCTGGCATTAAAAGCTTCTAAAAGTCCAATAAAACAAGAGGACTTCATTCTTCCACTATGAATTGGGACTCCTAAGTACTTGAAAGGTGTTGTGCCTTTTTCATACCTAAAATTGATTTTACCATTCTGCGATGAGCACTGTCAGCCCCACTTCCTAGGTAGTACTCACTCTTATGATAATTTATCAACTGACCAGAAGCCACCTGATATGCATCCAATTTTTTTCTCTAATTCCTCTAATATTTTTCTTTCCCTCTCTCAGAAAAATGGCCGTGTCATCTGCATACATTAATGTGTCATCTGCATACATTAAATGTGTCACTTTTAAGGAGTTAGCAGTGCAGAAAAATATTGCAGATAATCATGCTGGAAATATGCTTTGATTGATCTAGAAAAAGATTCAGTGAGTAGATTATACAAGAAAGGAGACAAAGGATCCCCTTGTTTGATTCCCCTTGATGCTTTGAAAAAGCCATGAGGAACACCATTAAATAGAACAGAAAATGAAGCAGATGCAATGTTGGATAAAATCAGCATGACCAGATTACTATCAAAACCAAATTTTAGAAGGATAGAGTTTAAAAAACCCCAAGAAACCATGTCAAAAGCCTTATGCATGTACAGTTTTAAAATTAGGTTATGGTTCTTACATTTAGAGTTTAGAAATTTAACCATTTGCTGCATTTGAATGATGTTATATGCAATATCTCTCTTTTGCATAAAGGCAGATTGTTCATTTGAGACAATATCATTCATATGAGGCTTTAGTCTTTCCATTATTAGTTTAGAACATATTTTATTAATGAAATTAGAGAGACTATTAGGTCTGTAATCTACAAAAGATTTTGGAGTTGTTTTGTTGGGATTAGAGTAATCCATGTGGCTGAAATGGATTGGGGGATATGGTGACCTCCTAGGAAGTGATTAACAGCATTTACCAGATCTAGTTTAATTATATCCCAAGAAAAAGTGTAGAAT
>JAULKM010111443.1:0-22918 GCA_032355605.1 Rubia tinctorum
GTTATAAAGTTTATAACCCGATTCATGCAACCCGAAAATTTTATCTTCATTTCTTCTAATTTGCACTTTAAATCTTGATTTTTTCATAACTTATGAAAAATTGCCTTTCAAGGCACAAACTCCTTATTATTAAATAATTTTTAAAAAATGTCTTAAGTTGAGACGGTCTCATGTGAGACATTCTAAAATTTATACGTGGACCCTTTTACAAAAGTCAACACAAAAATTTATTTTCCCCAAATATATTTACAATTTTTAAAAAGAACCTCATCTCAAATAAATATTTAATAATTGCATAAACAATCTCATCCTAAACTTTTGACTGGCTAAAAAAAAGACTTGGTGTTTTGAGTTTGTAAACCTTCCTTATTTTGACAAGAATGAAAATATAAACCATTTATTTTACTTTTGATGTTTCAAATTTAGATTTTAATCATTCATTTAGCTCCATCTTAATCTTCTTCTTTTATTTTAAGGAAAATCTTGGGAAAATCGTCTTTCCATATGCTTATGGAAAAATGAGATTGAATTAGAATTATAGAAAAGTGAAAATTTTTAGTTGCAATAGTTATTAGTTTATGACCAGATTAATGCAACTCGAAAATTTTATCTTGATTTCTTCTATTTTACAGTCTAAACCTTAATTTTTCATAATTTATAGAGAGACCGTCTTTTAAAAACAAATGTTTTTATCTTAAGTCAAAAGAAAAAGTATCATGGTGAGTATATTTATCGATATATAACTGCCTAACTAGTGAGTACATTTATCGATTGACCAAGTTTTCAAATTACATCAGATCCTTTTTCAAAATAAAAATAAAAAATTACATCAGGTGGGTCATGTAAAATTGATCATAGGACCAAAAGGCGATGCGTTCGCGCCCCATCCGCTCGACACCACAGACATCGATGGAGAGGTAAGTCACGGTAGTCCAGCACCAGGACCTGTTGGCGATCCATCCTCGGTGCGCACAAGGGACCCTAAGCAAGCTCAGAAAATCCCCACACTACCGCTGCCGAGATTCGAACCATGGACCTAGGACCAATATGAACCAATGTCCCAACCGATGGGGTACACCCGTGGTGTATGTAAAATTGATCCGTAGAGATGAGGCAAACGCGATATATACGGTATACCCTTTCCGCATTATGTACGTAAAGCAGCCTTCACATTTACGTGAACAAAACTGCTTCTCCACTTGCACGTTTATAAGATGAAAAACCTGATTGCTCCGTCAAGGCAGGAATCACGCCGCTTTCATGCATCAAATTCTTTCTTTCCTTTAACATATGGAGAAAGTCTTTTTCTAACCGTTAGATTATTTATAAAAAAATCTTATTTTAATAATTTTTAGAGTTAAATTATAATTATTTATACATTACGATACATTTAAAAAAATCAAAATTATAGAAATCTGTTGCAATAAATAAAAATTAACATTAAATCACGTTATTAATAATATCAATTATAAAATAACTCGTATACCATTTAATCAATTTAAAACAAGATTTTGTGTAGTATATATTATTTCTATAATGAGAAAAGGAATTCCAGACCTAACGGCGAAAACAAATCATTTGGTTAAAGTAGTTGCTCCATCCCTAGCTTTGTCGCTGAGAGTATTTTCAATGTAAGAGTCAATCATTGATTGAATAAAATTTTAGTTGAGTCACGCATATTTATGAATTTCTATTTTTTTTGGGGAGAGAAATGAGTGTTTCAATACGAGTTTTTCTACATAGAAGCTCTAATTGACCCCTTTAATGAAAAATGGGCCACGTCATATTGATACCTTCATCTAACTCTTGCATTGGAGATATTTTTCTGGGTTGAGAATCGTATCAACTGACTTTTAGCAAAGTGAGCTCTTAAACATCTTTTCTACAAACATCAAATTAATAAAAGTTACTATTCACGTCATCACAATAACGCTCAAGATATAAAAAAAGTATCTCCAATATAAGGGTTCCTTGCAACCTTCAGTCTAAAATGACTAAAATTTAAAGTGACCCATTCAAATAGACCTTCCGATATTTGAGATTCATATTGAGGCCATAAGTATGCCTTAGCATATTTATCGAAAATAGATCAATTTTAATACTCCCTCCTTCCCAGCATAAAGTTCACTGAATTTTTTTCACGGTTTTTAAGAAACATGTTTGACCGTTAATATGTTTATCAACGTATATATATTTAGAAACTATTTATTATGAAAAAATCCAACAATATCACATAAGATACTATATTTGTTATATATCTATTCAAATATGTGGTCAAAATTTAACAATGTTGACTATGAAATAGTAAGTGTATAGTTTATACTAGGACAGAGAGAGTATATTTGTTTAAATTTAGTTGCACAAATTATACATAATTTTAATTTTGTTAGATAAATACTTAAATTTAAAAATAATTTATATATTTATTATTTCATATTTTAATTTATTTATATTATATTTTACATTGTATTAATTAAAGATATAAAATTTTAAAATTTTCCCACAATTTAAAAAATAAACAATTGATGATATTTTTAAATCCATATAAAATTTGAGAATATTTATTTATATAGTTATAAAGTTAAAAAAAATTAAAATAAATTTTATATACTCCCTCCGTCCAAGAATAATTGGCATATACACTTTTGATTCAGTATTTTATGCAAACTGATGTGACAGAGAATAATTGTAAAAAAATAGAGATATTTTGAGGAAAATGTGGGCCCAATTAAAAAGTTATTGGAGTGAAAGAGGATATAGTAGGAATTTGACCACATATTCTTTACCATTTTTGTGTAAGAATTAAAATGTTTCATTTTAATTGGGACGAACGAAAATAGAAAGTGATTCAATTATTCCGAGATGGAGGGAGTAGTATATTTTTGAATATGAGTTTAGTAGAGATAATTAAAAAAAATATGATGTTTTTTGTAAAAATTAATGAAAAAATATTGTAACGCGTCACATCAAAGTTTGGTTTACGATGTCTGCACTGGAGATCAAAATTTCATCAATTATGTCATCAATGCATTTTAATCCACATCTTATAGAAGCCCTATAATGGAGTGTTTGGCTAAGCTATGGTTATAAGTAAAACTGATTTATTTTGGCTTATTTTGAAAGTAGGGGGAGATCAGATTTAACTTTTCCTAGAAATATAGTTCCTGCTTCTTAAAGAAGTTTTTTTAGTCATTTACCAAACACTAAAAATGTGCTTATCTTATAAGCAAAATACTTATAAACCCCGCCAAACATATTTGTGGATAATGCTCTTTGCATCAGATATGATCTTAAAGAGCATCTCCAATGCAAGCATCAGATTGGTAAAAATTACTAGCCACGTCATCATGATAGACCCTCAAGGTAAAAAACCATCTCCGGGTCTCTTACAACCTTTACCTTGATGTGACTAAAATTTGAAACGATATTTTTTGTGCTACTGAGGCTGTCAGTATTCCTAATCAGTATATTTGCTAAAAATAAATCACTATTAATGTATTTATCTAAATTTAACTGTCCAAAATTTACATAGTTGTAATTTAATTAAATAAAGACTCAAATTATATTTTAATTTATACATTTAAGACAAAGTCTTGAGAAAAACCATCTTTCCATAGGCATATGAAAAGACGAGGCCTAATCAGAATAATATGAAGTTATTGTTTTATACTTTGCAGTAACTTGAGGTAAAATATTTGAGTTTTGGTTAGAAACATCACATATTTAGAGTAAAACATATCTTTTATATGTTCTACTCTAAATATGCAATGTTTTACTAGATATGTTATGTTTCTAACCAAAACTAAAGTATTGTAGGCGTATGAGTTTACCAGAATAGTTTAGAGTATCTCCAATGCAAAGAGAGTCATCCACAAAAGTAGGAGGCATTTGGAGGATTATGATAGGGCTTCTAATAGAGATATAATTGATTTAGAATTAGAATAAGAAAAGAATACTCATTCTGATTGGTTTTATAAATATCCCTTTCCATATTTGTTTGTACTTTTGTATCCCTTTGTAGTCACTGTGTGTGTGTATATCAATACATAAAGCTACAATATTTGCGGGTTTTACTTTCTACCATGGTATCATTGCAGGTTCTTCTAAACCTTTGTTTCGTTTCTTCCAAAAATTATTATTAAAAAAATCCTCTGGTTTTTCGCTACAGCCCGAGCCTTCCATTTGCTCACCTCCATGATTCTTGTCATCGATTAGGTTCATCGCCACTGAACGGTTCTCAAGTGTCTTGTTGGAACGATCAATGACTGCCGATCGTAAGCTCGTGTTGTACGATCAGTTTGAACCGCCAAACGACCTTCATTGTTCATGGTATCCTCTCCGATTTCATATCATTGTTCTGGCCCAGTGTTGCCGACGTGCTCTACTATTCTTCTTTCATTTCAACCCCACACCATCGCCAACCTTCTTTTTCTTGTCGTGGTTTAGCTAGATCCCGACATTTCCAGGCTTCCAGTTTTTATGTCAAGCGTGTGTCACTCATGCGCGTTCATTCTTAGGATCGACGTCCTTTGTAGTACATTTGTTCACGCAGGTTTCTTCTCTAACACGCGAGTCTTGCATCAGCGCGTGTTGTCACGCGCGCGTGATAGGGATTCGCAATCTCCTCCCTGACACATGAGTATTCACGCTTCATTTTCTGCCTGCTGCTACTTGTGAGTGCACTGCTCGATTCTTCCTTTTGATCAACTATGGTGTCAATGATGTGACATTCTGGGTCATGTTGCTTCTTCTTGGACTAAATTGCACAGTGAACAGTACCAATTGCAGTGACAGTGGTGTGAAAAATTTGGTCACATTGCTTTGATGTGTCTTCACTTGGTCTCTCGAGCTTCTTCTCCTGCCTACTTACTGCATTCTCCTCAGCATGCTCCTTGGATAGCCGATTATGGCGCAACTAACCAAATGACTTCTTCTCAGTCCGCTGTTGATCGCTTGACTCCATATTCTAGTAACAATCGTGTCATTGTTAGTAATGGTTATGTTCTTAAAATTTCCCAAGTTTGTCATTCTCGAGTCTCTGATTCCTTATCTTTGTCTGTTGTTTTGGTTGTTCCACAAAATTTTTAAAAAATTGTTATCTATTAGTAAGTTGACTCTATATTAATTTATTTACTTTGATGATTCCTCTTTAACTATTTCAAACAAGTTTAGCAATGATGTTATTGGCAAAGGTCATCATGATGAGAGCATTCATGTTTTGGATTGTGGTGGTGTTTCTTTATCTGCTTTTGTTGCTTCGAGTGCATATAAAGGATATTTTGATCTTTGGCATAGTAGACTGGGTCTTGTTGCTCACAACATCATTTCTTTTTTGAGCAAGTATGGATGTTTGCATGTTACTATTTTTCTTCCAAATCCGCTTTTGTATTCCTCTTGTGAGATGGCAAAGGGGAAACATATTTCTTTTACTAAATATAATAGACGCACATCACATTTTCTTTATTTATTTCATTGTAACCTTTAGGGGCTCGCGCTTATTGTCTCTTGTGGTGGTTTCTATTATTATGTTATATTTATTTATAATCACTCTCGTTTCACTTGGTTATACCCTCTACGATGCAAGTTTGATTTTTTTGAAGCATAACTTCATTTTGAGGCACTGGTTGAGAATAATTTTTCTACCTCTATCAAGGTTTTTCAGATTAATGGCGGGTCAGAGTTTGTAAACTCTCGCATGCGATCTCATTTTTCTTCAAATGGCATTCGTCACCAGTTTTTATGTCCCAACACACTAGAGAAAAATGATCGAGCTAAATGGAAGCATCGTGATGTCACGAAAATATGAATCTCCATGTTTTCCATTCCAGTTTGCATTATCATTTTTTGTGCGATGAATTTATTAAAGATTACTACATTATCAATCGGCTGCCTATGTCTGTTTTACCTAGTCAGTCTCCACTTTCTATTATTTTTGGAATCACTCCTACCTACTCTAACTTTCATCATTTTAGTTTTCGAGTCTTTACATATTTGATTCCTCATGCTCCTCATAAGTTGGGGCTTGTTGTTTTCCATGTACATTTTTGAACTACAGTTCTCAGTACAAGGGTTATCATTATCTCAACCCTGCTATGAAGAAAGAATATATTACTCGCCATGCCCGCTTTGATGAGCTCATTTTCCTACCTTCTTGTATGGGCTCTGCGACTTCCCCTCCTTCACTTGATGTTTCGGCCTTCTTGGAACCTTCGTTTGTGCCTTCAGAGGTTTTTGAGTCATCTACATCAGGTGGTTCACCCATTGTCCGTAATGATTATGATTTTTTTCCCAGTCTGTACTGGGAGCTCAAGCTATGCCTGAACAACCATGTGTATGTCCGCTGACCGCTGGAGAAACTTCTTAGCTCATGATTCCATCACACTCACCCCCGTTAAGCTTTCCTCCCCCTGCACGAGTCGTCGAACTCCCAGCTCACATCTCCCAATGCGGTGCCTCAGGATTTGAGGCCATCTGTAAGCTCTCTGGCAGGGTTATCCATGGCCTCTTTCCATGGCCTCTTTGTCTTCAACTACAGACCCTTCATCACCTTGTCGCATGAGCCCACCTCTCATCATCCTATGGCCACTCGATCTCACACTGGTTCCCTTAGGAAAAGGGATTTCTCCGATTATGATATTTCAGGTTTATTGAGCCCATAAGTCGTCGCTAAGCTATTAAGGATCCCTAGTGGGTTGTTTCCATGGATTCCAAAATGGAGGCGCTTTGCACTCACCAAACGTAGGATTTGGTTCCTTGTCCTTCTCATGTTAATGTTGTTGTTTCAAAATGGGTGTACTGTTTGAAGTATAAGGTTGATGGCTTGCTTAATCGGCACAAAGCGAGATTGTTGCACAAGGTTTTTTGCAACTTCCAGGTTTTGATTATGATCACACTTTCCTATTTTGAAGGCTACTATTTTTCGTACATTTTTATCTTTAATTGTTCTTCGTAACTAGCCGTTACGTCAATTGGATATTGAAAATGCCTTTTTAAATGGTGTTCTTGACTCACTATTTATATGGAGCAGGCAACTGTATACAAGGACCCGTGCTCCCAAACTATAGTTGTCTGCGCAAGGTCATTTATGGTTTGAAACAAGCTCCCCGTACTTGTTTTCAACGTTTTAGCTCTTTTTCTTGTTGGCATGGGTTGTGTGTGCAGCTCATTAGAAACAACTTTATTCGTGTTTTCACAAGATGCCTCTCTGCTTTATTTGCTGGTTTATATTGACGGTACTATTCTTATTGGGAATGATGGCCTTCTCAATCGCAAGTTTATTGATTGGGTTAATCGTGAATTTAAGATTACCGATCTTGGCACTCTACAGGATTTTTGGGTTTAGAGGTTGTTCATACTTCCAATTTCTTATTCCTTGGTTAGGCCAGATAGGCCAAAGACATTTTATTGCACGCGGGGATGTAAGATTCTACACTTGCTACCATTCCTTTTGTGATTTTTTCGCAATTTCTTAGCTCTTCTGGTAAATCATTCAAAAATTCACTCTTTATAGGAATTTTTTTGGTGCACTTCAAAATCTGTCGATTACATGTCCCGACTTGTCTTATGTTGTGAATATGGTCAACTAGTTTATGCAGGCTCCTACTGATTACCGTTTCAAAGTTGTTACACGGATTTTGCACTATATGCGTTGTACTCTTCCTTATGGGCTTCAGTTTCGTGCAAATTCATCAGTTTTACCAATTCTTGGCTATTCTGATACTGATTGGGCTCATTATACTAAGACTCGTAGGTCCACATACGGTTATGCCATTTTCCTTGGTGGTAACCTGGTGTCTTGGATTGCTAAGAAGCAACCTACATTCTCACATTCTAGTTCAGAATCATAATATCGTGCTATGGCCAACAGTACTGTGGAGTTAGCTTGATTGATGAATCTTCTTTGGGATTTACATGTATCAACTTGTGTGCCTCCTGTTTTACTATGTGATAATAATAGTGCTCTATTTCTCGCTCAAAATCCAGTTTCGGACAAGAGAGCCAATCATATTGATATTGACTATCACTTTGTGCGTGAGATGGTGTCTTCTGGCAAGGTTAAAGTTGCTCATGTTTCTACTAATTTTCAGCTTGTTGACACCTTTACAAAGGGATTACCTCATCCTAAATTTGATTTCTTCCGTTCCAAGCTTTGCATTTCTATCAGTCCATGCTTCACTTGGTGGGGTGGGTGGGTGTAATAGAGATATAATTGATTTGGAATCAGAATAAGAAAGGAATACCATTTCCAATTAGTTTTGTAAATATCTTGTTCCATATTTGTTTGTGTTTTTGTATCACATGTGGTCACAAATATATATATATATATATATATATCAATACACACAACCACAATATTTTTGAGTTTTACTTTCTATCAGCTTCACTATGACACAGATCGAATAATATTGTTCAGGGATGATTAAATTTTTTGTCTCCAATGCAGGTATCGTAAACCAACCTTCAATCTGACGTGTTGCAATAGGTTACTATTTTAAAAATATTATAGTGTTTTTCATCCTATAAAAGTCAAATTTGAACAATAGAGTACGTGAATTATACTTCATTTTATTTTAAAATTAGATAATTAAATAAATCATTATTTTTAAAATAAGACACGTACTCACATCTTTTGTAATTTTTCCAATTATTTATGCTTTAGAATCGTACGAGTGCTCAAAGTTTCACATATTTATTTCTTTAAATAATATGAAATGTAATATAATATAATTGAAGTAATACGTAAAATAATATAATGTATAGTGGAATAAATTTACTATATGAATGTTTGCTAACAAAATTAAAGTTATATAAATTTGAAATAATTAAATGTGAATGAATATATAAAATTGATCATTTTTGGTAAGTTTGCTGACTAGACGAACTGACAGCCTCACTTTCACCTTCTAAAAACTGAAGATCGATCTGAAGGGATCACTTTGGTTTTTGTCCACGTCAGATTGACGCCCTTATTTGACCCATTTATCGGAGATGATAGTTGAGGTTGGGTGTCACTTACTATGAATATATAAAATTGATCATTTTTTTGGTAAGTTTGCTGACTAGACGAACTGACAGACTCACTTTCACCTTCTAAAAACTGAAGATCGATTTGAAGGGATCACTTTGATTTTTGTCCATGTCAGATTGACGCCCTTATTTGACCCATTTATCAGAGATGATAGTTGAGGTTTGGTGTCACTTAATATGAAGTGTCTAGAGAGGCTTACCCGGATTAGACACAAATTTAAATGCTTTAACCTGTAAATTTTCATCTTTTTGTGATAAAATTGCACTTTATTCCCTAGTCTTTGCATAGCTTATGAAAATACTGTCTTTCAAGAGACGGACTCTACATTTAATTATATTATATATTTATTCAATTATATTATATTTTATCATAATCTAACTAATGATATAAAATTTGTAAAATACTCACTAGCTACTGCAATTTTGGCCATTAACGGTGCAGTTGTGCGGCATTTTCCAATTTCTAGCTTGGAACTTCCGTCCTTCATATGTTTAGATATCGTATTATTAGGTCAAGAGGAGGGCCAATCGTTGGACTGCTATAGATTTACATTGAACGGCCACTTGACTTGAACAACCTTCTATTCATGTACATTTTACGAAACACGGAGGTCAAATTTAATTGCCATCATAATGAAGTTTTATGAAATTGGATCTTCTGTCAAACTTGGATGGTAGGACCAAAACCTATGTCGAAATTTTAAAAAATGGGTAACTTCTTACTTGCACATTTACACCTAGCGTGCAAACCGTGGAAACGATGGGTGCGTTTCATTTTTCTGGGTGGAATTTGTAATAGCTCTCCCTTTGAATCATCATTACCTTTCATTATTACAAACATATTCATTTCAATTTTCATTTTAAACCCATTTTCACTATCCTCTTCATCTGAACTTTTACCATTCTCTTCATCCAAATTTTCACCATTCACTTCATCCAAATTTCTAACCGATAATACATCATTCGAAAAGCTACCAGATGAGATTGTTGTTTCTATACTTGGTTAAGAGTCGGTCAGTTTATTACCCAACCTCCTGATGACGAAACTACGGTATATTTTTGTTTTTGTTAATCCGAACATTTATTTCCCACACATGTAGGGAATAAAGATTTAATCGCTGGTCACTTGCATTTTTTTGTATGATGTAGTTTCCATAGGTTTAACAATCTTTCAAAACAACGCTTGATATAAAAATAAGTAGCATTGGAAGGTGTTGCGCGGATTTGACAACTTCATCAGGAGATTCGAAGAGGCAAAAAAATATGGAAATATTGGACAGGAATAGAGTGGGTGAGTTTTCATGTGTTAGATTTAGTACATTAATACTTTTTGGTACTTTATTCTTGTATTTTTATCCGTTTTCAGGGCAATTTTCTTAGGGAGGAAAGTTCAACCAATGGTTTTCAATCGCTAGAAAAAGCTCGTTGTTTAAGGCATCTGGGAGATTATAAAGCATTCCAGGTTTTTGAAATATTTTTGGAAGGTGAACATGTGCGAGCATGATGGTTTAGTTTGGTGCAATTGAAAATTTCAGAAATGGATCCCCTAAAGATCACTGATTGTCAACAACGGTTGCTCAAAACTGTGAGGGGAATTTGGTTTGAAATAAAGTGCTCGTCAATCGTCATCGTCCAACCTTTTGTACTACTGCAAATCACCATATCAGAATAATAGGTTGGGATAACGAATTTCAGCACACAGATTGTCCTACCTGTCATTGCAAAATAGAAGTCGCACCATTTTGTGATTATGCTTCCTAATGAGAAACTTCTTTGTAATGTTGTAATAGTGTTTATTGGAAACAATCATGTAAATGTCAGTTTGTTTCTAATAACGTGGGGGTTTATATTATCAAATTTGGATGCTAAAACTTTGCATATGTTTGAGGGTCAAATGTTTCTGGTGAGTGTTTCGATATTAGAAGTATAATATTCTTTCTTGTTTGGTCATGTCCAAAGAATCTTCCGATTTGGAAGAACTAATGAATTCCATTCTTTTTTTGTAATAATAATTTCATTCAGCACTGGTTCCATTCCGAAAGGTTTAGCAATATTTGAAGTTCTGGACTCCAACATGTTTCCAAATTTGTAACTTGGATCACCTGATATATTTTCAAGATAAAATGAATAATCATGTCTCTAGCCCCTATCTCGAAACAATCGCCAGCTTCACAAGTGACCTAAAGTTTATGTCAAGCCTAGCTGGTATGATTTTAGTCGGTGAAACCGTAATTGAATGAAAAAATGACTGACAATATTCCATATATAATTGAGAAAATATGGCCCACATAAAAATTATAGTAGGTTGGGATCCGTTAAGATATTGGAATTACAACCAATCATTTTTTTATTGAGTAATTGCTTTTATATTATCTACATACCAAACACACCTCTGATATCATAACTTGTAAAGTACATTGAATCGCTGATCGATGCACGACAGAGGACCACCTCGTAACCTCCCGGAATGGTTCCCAGATCCAAAAAACCTAACTCCTCCCACTCTATCTAAACAGTTGTTCTCCCTCATTACAATTTTCATTTTCCTCAATGAACCACAGTTTGATTACATGGATTTACTACAGCGGGAGGACATTCAAAATATTTTCAAAGATAATTTATGAACTCCTTAAGTTTTGGATCTGAAGTGGTTCTTTGTGGTACATTTTTTATGAACACTATTAATTTAATGTAGCCATTAATGTTAATAGAGCTTCTATTGTCGTTAATTTACTTTGCCATAGCAGTTCATTGTTACAACTTATCTGAAAATTTTGGATATTGTGAGAAATCCTAATTCATTGTTCTTGCTCATGTTTCCTGTTAAAAATATGAAATACATTTGCTTGGGTTTGTGTAAGTTGAATTTATTCCAATCGAGGATGCAATTAGAAAAAAAACCAATAATGAAATACAAGATAGATTGAAACAAGTACTCACTAGGCACAATGAGATTATGATAGCAAGAATTGGAATGCGAGGTAAATTTTCTTTTGGGAAGATGTCAAACGGTCATCTATTTGCGACCTAGTGATGTTGAATAACTTAAAGAATCTCCTTGTTTGTTGTCCATGTTAGGTATGCTTTGAAACCTAATGTACAAGGTGATGGCGGCACCAATTGGTTGCTCCAATCCCACTTCCAAGTTTAGGAAAAATGATAAAAATGGTGAACAATAGATTGACGGACAACTATCTCGCAATGACCCTTATAATAATTTTGTACTATTTTGCTTTTATTCATTTGCAATAGTTATGTTATAAAGTTTTATGCTAAGAGTTTCATTGTAAGTTCGTGTCCACTAGCGGTTCCTATAGATATCGATCTTTATTTTGTTTGGTTGTATTGAACAAGGTGTTATGCACATACTTTTGGTTTTGAGAAAATCGTGTGCTTACAACAACGTCGCTATGGAGATCTCCTAATTTGTAAATTTAGAAAATAACTACAATTTTCTATTGAAGAATCGAAATCGTAACTAACATCAGATCAAATATAAAATTTAAAAATTACATCTGACATTAGTTCTAATATCGCAAATGCTACTTCCAGAACACACTAACTAAATGATTATCCTACCTAGATTTGTACTCGACTTGCCAAATTAATTTTGGAAAGGATGGAATTTTGAGAATCGGACAATTGGATAGCGCAAAAAATGGGAACCACAGCGTTAACAGCGCCATTGTTGTGCATTGTGGTACATAGAACGGCGGTGCCAGAGACGGTGTGTCAAAATAGCCATCCTTAGGCCACTTCAACCGCCGTTGACACCCTCGTTCTCCACTAGTGCCTCCTACAATTCTAAAAATGAATAACTGATGTTAGTTTTTTAATTGATATAAAATTTTAAAATAATATGAATTATCATGAAAAACTGTGTTAAAAAAATTTATTTACGTAAGGCTGTCATTTTGAGCCAAAATACCGTGCCAAACAAGTTACAAACTGAACCACATATCCTTGATTATGGATGTTGTTGGGATATCTCATATGGGCCATCGAGGATGATGAGACGCAAAAAATAGGTTCAATTAGGGGTACTATAACTTAGCAATGACTGTAAGTTTACGATCATGGACTATAATTCCATTAATATTTTCTACTCTAGTGCTCAGAAGAATTTTTCACAAATTAGTATAAAATTGAACTACTTTATTGTGATGGGTTGGACTATCCATCATAATTAGGTTGTGTAATTATGAGGATGGAAATTTTCTAGTAGTAATCAAAATTTAAATCAAATACAAAATAAGGATTCAACGCCTTAGTTTTGGTGCATTTTCAACGTAGCCATTTGATGTAACGCCTTTGTACTGCCTCATTGAAGAATTTCCAACTAACTATGGGCTCTAGACGACACTCATGGCCTCTTTGCATTATCGTTGAACGTATGTTGATCGTGGGCCTCACCGGTTCGTCGCATCCGGGTTCCGCCCATGGTAGATTTGGAATTGACGAACAAGAATATTTGGATGTTGATGGATCCTTCAATTTTGATGTTGCCTAGGTTTTATCCATTGTAAAATGTGATGAATTGGGTATATTTTATTTTTCCAATTTATAGGTAAATTGGTGGTGGTTGGGGATTTGTAAATTATGTTTTGCAATTTTAGATGTTGAGGAAGAACAATTGTTTTGTATCATACAAGTCTCGAATTCATAATACACTTCATTTAAAAATTCCGTAGGTAATTACAAAGGTAACAAAATAGGAACATAATGCGGATTTATTTAAACAAATTACTCATTATTTGTTTTAAATGTAAAGTAGTACCCAGTGGAAATGTCGAATTGCAGACCAACTTTGGAACTAGAGCTGCAGAACCTTATACTAGAACAAAACTTTGTTCCAATATTGGATGAGCCATCAAGTTGAGCAATAATTGAAGAAGTGAGTGGATACAAGGCGGTTCAATCGCCTTCTATCGACATGGGACAAAACTTGTTGCCTTTTTTGGCACCAACCACCTACAAAGTCCCAAATTTTTCCCCACCCACTCACTCTTCCGAACAATTGTTCTAGAAACATGATTTTTTATTAATACACTAACCGAACACTTTCATTCCAGGATTCCATCAACAAGACAAGATAGTGAGATTTATGATAAAGCTTAGATGCATCACTCATTGTTTCAGACCATAATCATCCCTAAAGGTAGATAAGCTTCCTTCAAGAAAGGGTGGATATGTATGGAATATGCATCGATCTATCCCTATCCCGAAGGTAAAGCATGTTCTACAATATTTTTCATCTAGTGCATGAAATTGTCACATATTTCACCCCTAATAACCTACCCACATGAAAAGAATCATTCACATGGCTTTGTTTATCAACATATGATGTGTGCAGTAAATGCAGAATCCAATGTTTTTGCTATAGATCAAGTTCCTCGTTCGTGTAGTAGAATACCTTGTTGTATTATATTTTAGGACTTTGCTATGTGTTTTTCGTTGAACATATTATTATTATTCTAATGTTTAGTCCATTATAATTGGGACCTAACAAGGTATCAAAGAAAATAAGCAAAGAGAGATTGCACAATGGATGGAACTCTTGGTGGCATTTGGTCCCATGGGAGTGTAAGAATACACTATGGATGTAATGTGAGGTACGATAATGATTTGGTTATATTAGTACATGTACGCTATTAATATTTTTGCGACTAAGCGATGTGTAATCTAATCCACTTTTACTAATAACACATGTGTGAATTCTTATTTAGAGACCTTTTTCACATATGACTTAGAAGAACAGTGAATGCACAGTTCCTTCTTCAAGAAATCCTGAAAACCAATGGTGTTGCAGAATTTAAGGAAAGAGCTTCTAGATTCACGCACCAAGATGGAGAAATAAGATATTGTCATCTCCATTACAAACTACATACTTTTATTCCAAATACTTCTCTTAGTTTAATATTACATGCTAGATGTTCATCCACCTTGTCTTTAAATATGTCTATGCTATTTAGGAGAACTAAAATGTATTGGTTCTTGAATCAAAACATTGAATTCCCAATTTTATTTCGAAAATGGATAAATTGTCCTTTCTGGCAACATCCTTTCTAATTTTTTAACTTTCTTAGCATGCATAAACTTTTATAGACATTTAAAAATGAAATATCTTCTGATACCAGTATATTGATAACAGTTCTGATATCAGAATTTGTACCTACGTTACTCTAGCACCAAAAATTGAATTAACATCTGATAGAAAATTCAAATGCTCAAGTATACATCTGAATTGTAAACCACGAGTGACCGAGGCAATATGAGTACAGGTTATCAAACTCGCCTCCAAAATTAGAAGAAAAAATGAGTAATCCTCCAACTTTGAAAGTTTACACGGTGGTTTAAAAATCCCAACTCAATAGTGATTGAGGTTCATACTGATCCACAGGGGTTCAAGAGCCGGTTTTGATCAGGTTGGACGACGGACGATGGACGACGACTATAAACACATGGTTAAATTGCCGTCAACACATTCTTTCTGCATTAGTTGATGGTGCTAACAAGATGAGGGGATAATTTAATGGTTTACAAGATTTGATTAGCAAATAAAATGAATGTCCCTACTATATTAACTACTTTTCTCATCAACTTCAATTATCACTTGTGAGAGTTGCTAAAAAATGCTCAAGTTTGAATGTGTACAACATACTATCTATTTTAGTGAATGTTGTTGAAGGTTCATCAAAGACACAAGAGTTGCCAACAAATTCTCAACTTGACAGGGTAAATACTGATTTATTTAGTGGTGAACTTGCAACTGGTAGAGGTTTGCAACAAGAAAGTAGCCTTCAACAAGCATATGATATATGTTGGAGCTCACACTTTGGGTCACTACTGAATTTATTCTCATGTTTGATTATGTGATAGATGTTCTTGAAATTATTCAAATCGATGGAGATAAAAAGCAGATAAATCAAACATATGGATTGATAAGTGCTTTACAATCCTTTGAATTTATTTTTATCAGACATTTGATGAAGCGTGATATAAGCATTACACATGCACTATGTGAAACAATACCTAAGAAGGATCGAGATATGGTTTATGCAATTGGTCTTGTTGAATTTCTAAAAAATAATGCTAGAGATGGTAGATGAGATTTTTTGTTGAAGGATGTATGATTATTTGTGAAAAATATGACATCGACATTTTGAAAATGGATAATGAATCTATTCTCGGTGGGAGATCATGAAGAAAATTTGAAGAGATCGGAAATCTTCACTACTATCGCTCTGAACAAAGTGGTTGATTTGCAACTAAAAGAACTTGATTATCATTTCAGTGAAACTGCTACAGAGTTTCTAAAGTGTACAACCTGTCTAAATCCAAGTTGTTCTTTTTTAGATTTTGACAAGAAAATGCTGACTGAACTAGTTGGATTTTATCCTTGGAATTTTTTAGAATTAGCAATTGGGTTTCTTAATGTTAAGTTAAGCTAGACACTTATATTATGGACATAAAGTCGGGAAATGATTTTTTAAAAAATTTGAATAGAATAAGTGACTCCTCTCAAAAAATGTAGAGTAAAAAAGGGACGTTGTCTATCCTTTGGTATACATACTCTAAATACTCTCTTTGATTTTACCCGTTGTTTTGACTTTAGTAGAGAGAACATTTTCAGTAATCAATAAAATGAAAATTTATTGTGCAATCGGATGAGAGATTCTTGGTTAAATGATTGTCTTATTGCATTAATTGAAAAAGTACATCTCATGGAGTTGATGCAAAGAATGTTATCAAGCGTTATCAAAATATGAAAACTCATCAGAAAATATTGTAATAATATATCATTATATGTTAATAACATCAAGTTTAAAATACTATTAATATTATTTTAATCTATATTTTCATTTCAAAAGTACTTTTAACATGACACACTAAATATGTAAATGTTCTTAATCTGCCACTGATTATAGCTGATTCAACAATTGTGTGATGTCATTAGTATGTTTTTCTTAATAAATACTAAATACCGTCGAACATGCAATTAGAAGGACACAAAAATCTAAAAGTAATTTCATGCATGCAATGATACTTATCGTTATGTTTACCTCAAATAACATCAACTTATTTTGGTTTATGTGTTTAATTGGAAATGCCTTATTTAATTAATATTAATAATGAACAATAAAACAAATAACTCATCTACATTTTCACCATTCTCAATCTCATTAATTTTCATGTTGTACTCTTATTATATATCAACTCCACGTTTTGGTGGTTGTTGACAATTAAATTTGAGAATTATTTGGTGATTATCATAGAAATTTCCAACATATTCAACAATATCCATAATCAACCTAAATTTTAATTCCAACAATTATCAAAATTTTAAACCAATAAGTGATGTACTCTACCGGAAATAAAATGGCAAAGTCTTGTATAAAACTGCCTCATAGTGAGATCGGGGATTAAATTTTAAAAAAATTCAATCTGGAGTTTCCAAGTGAAGTTTTAAAAGTTCAGGGGCTACGTATGTAATTTTGTTATTTTACCTTTAAGTCCAAGTACGAATAATAAAATTTCCATCTTCCCTTTCCAAACTTCCCCGCACAAAAATCGTTTCTTATTCCCACATTTCTGCAACTGCTCTCCCACTCTCTTCAAGCTCTCAAATATCAACAGCACAACTGCCCGTTTCCTTTTATTTGACCACACATTTTCTTCATTTTTCTTCTAAATTTTTTCTGCACAATGATTCACAGGGAACTCAGGGAAGTTGTGCTTCACCTTCCAATGATTTTCTCCAGTGTTTTGGTCGGTTTCCGAGGATCTACGACAATATGACCTTTGTTTTGTGTTTAGTTGCAAAGGTAAAGTCTCCGCTCTGTTTCTATATGCATTTTTTGTTGTTATGTTCGATTTGTTTGAGTTATTTGGTGCTTGTGTTTTTCTATGCTTCGTGTAGGTTTTCTTGAGTATTTATTGTGTTTATTTGTGGTTTTTGTTGATTATGTAGTTGAATCTTCCTTTATTGTTGTGATTGATTTATATTTTCTAGGGTTTATGTTGTTCATTTTGTTAGTATTTGGGGATTGCTCTGTTTTTTTGTGTTCAACGAAAACTTCTTAGAAATTTCATGTTTTACTGGTTGTGTATGATGTTATTCGAGTATGATTGTTCGAATTTTGCATTGATTTCATTTTTGTTTCGATTGTGTGTTATATCTTAGGATTTTGTCACGGTTTGTACTAATTGTTGTGTTGTTATTGCTATTTCTTATAAATCTAAGAAGAGTTTCCCCGTAATGCTACAATCAAGAAGGAAGGAGGATCTGTAAGTTTTATTCTTTTTCTGGTGTGATGTTTTAGATACTTTTGTTAATGTTTCTCGTTCTATTTTTTATGTTTCATATTTAAGCTTTAAGTATCGTTATTTGTGTTGGTGTGATGTTTTAATTTCAGTGTTTGATGCTTGTGGTGTTTTCATCTTCAAATATGCAACTGATGTTCAATTTTGTTGGTTTGATATTTTAGTGTGTGTTGTTGATGTTTTCAAATTTTAAGATTGATGTTTTAACTACTGCATGTGATGTTTCTTTATTTTGTGCTCATTTTGTGATTTTTTTCCTGTTTTGTAGTTGTATAAGAATGATTTTGGTAATGATTCATTGGATAAACTCGTTATGGACATAGGAAAGAAGTTTAACGAACAAGACGAGGCAGTTGTGTTGTTGTCTCTAAAAAATTGAAGAAACTAACCATCACAAAGGAGAGGAGCTCTATAAGTATTTTTTTTTCAACTGTTGTGTTTTAGATATTGATGTTGATGTTCTAGTAATGCTTTTGATGTTATATGTTAAGCTTTAGGTGATGATAGTTTTGTTGGTGTGATACTTTAGTTTCAATGGTTGATGCTTGCAATTTTATTTGTGGTTTTTTTATGTTTTAATTTTGTCAATGATGTGAGTTGTGTTGTGTTTTATAGTTTAATAAATGATATTAACATTTTAATCACTGAGATTGATGTTTTATATACAATATGTGATGTTTTAAGGTTTTAGTTGTCAGTGGTGTTATATATGTTTTTTGATGTTTTATTTTCAGAAGTTGATGTTTCTAATACTGTTTGTGATGTTTTACTGTTAAAGTTAAAAATTATATATATATATATATATATTTAGATTCTTGAGTTTCCTGTTTGTAACTTTCTAGTCAAACTGTTCATAGGTTCAGGAGGAATGTTGAGATTGTGACAAGGGCATTTGTGTTTGAGTTGGACAAAGGTGTGTTGGAAGATGTATAAGCTAACGATACTTAGTCGACTCCTGTTAGTTCACACAATTTCTTTGCTAATCCAGAGTTGCATGAGCTATTGATCAGATCATTAAGAATGCTTTGAAGAGTCGTGCTCTTGTTTCTGTATCTTTGAAGAAAGAATCGGAGCTGATATTTGATCTTGGTGTAGACGGAGTAGAAGAGCCATCATCTTCAATGGCACCAGGACAAGGCAAAAAAAAAGATGTGGTAAGTTTAAAAAGGAAGCTGGGAAGCGAAATAAGTCTCAGAAGAAATATGATTCGATTTGTGACGAAATATTATTTGACTGTGATGTTTCACTACTTTTGTATGATTTGTTGTGAATAATTTGTGATGTATCTCTATTGATCGACTGGATGAATAAGTAGTTTGAATTTGGTGTTTTGAAATTGTTGTTTTAAGAATGTGATAAGGATGTTGAACCTTTTTTTATGAAAGATGTTTAAATCTTTTATAGTTGTGGCATCCGACGTTTTTCACAAGCAAATGTGGAAATTTACGAGGGTGATAGTTTTTGAAATTTATGTGATGTTCCATTTGAAGTGACTGGTGTTTTATGCTTTGAAAATTTTGTTCAGATATTAAGCTCTTTTTTTGTGGGAGAGGGGGGAGGGGGAATTAGAACTTTTAAGTGTATACAATGATAATTTTTAAATTTATTTGATGTTGAGTTATGAGTGAATGATGTTTCATATCTTAATTTAAAAAATGATTAGAACTACTTGTTCCGTAGTATAAATAAAGTCATACGAATCAACATATATCTTTCAATCATCATTTTAAAAAAAGAGTATCTATGGACAGAAGTGGATAAATAAAGAAGAAGAAGTTAATTCAAGTTCAACAACATTGGAATGTGTAAGTGTGGTGGAGCATATGGATGTCTAGTTTAATCAACATCCTGATTGGTACATATTTGTAAAGCATCAAACACACAAAATGAATCATCACAGTCTGATTGTGTAACATTACAAGATCAGAGCAAATAATGATAATGTTCGAGTAAGTTGGCTTTAGATCAACTCCGCATTTGTTGTTTTGGAACCAAATTCCTTTCCCAGTAGTCTCTTTCTTTCAATTTTATCTTTCCCACTTGCACTTTTTGCTTTTATTTTTGTTTTTGGTGGTCTGAAAACTTCGGAAGCTGTCTTCGTTGATGATTCCCTTGCGCTGTTTGTTGCTGAATATTCGTGTAAACATGCTCAGTGAATTTTAGCATAATGTTGTATAGTTGAAACATCATGTCATATAGTTGTAACATTAAACAGGCAGAAGTAACATCACATAATGTTGCTGCATTGTGTTCATACTTAGTCAATTTTTACCATCATGCTACACAGTTAAAACATCATGTCAAATTTCATGAACATCATATGCTATAAATCAAATCTTCAGTTGCAAATAGTTATTTTCATCATGTGAAATAGGCTCAACTGGACTGTTTAAAACTTCATAAAAACTGCTCATAACGTGAATTCCAACATGTGAAAGTTTAAGCATTTTAAATGAAACTATTAGAAAATTGATAGGATGTTGCTCTTTTCAAAGACAAATAAGCAGCATGTATGGAAATCATTCGTACAAATCAGGTTTTTCAAACATAGTTTGGTGCTCTTCAAATAAGAATATTGAAAACTCGGAATGAATTACAAAAAGATCAGTAACCTACCTTGTGAACATGTACGATCTGTTCATCATTGACATTCGCTCCAATTTGTTGTGTTTGACTCTATTGTTGCATAGTCTGTATGATTGCTAATTGATTTTCAATCTAGAATCACCTTTTTCAGTCATGATTCGAGTTTTGAATATGCAATTTTCAAAATTGACTTGATTCAAAGATTTGAGATGACTGATGTTAAATTAATACCTAATTGTAGTTGTAGATTACTTGACTAATGCTTTGTTGATGTCGATTGATGTTTTTCTTCAAATTCGCCGTGGTTGATTGTTGATGATAAACAACGATTGGAGTATTTGGTGTTTGTGAAAGATTTTGGTTGAGAAAGTGATGTTCAATCTATTGTGTTTGAAGAGTTTTAGGGAAGGCGTGTTTAGGCAAGGGATTCTGTTTCACTCCTTCAGGCTGGGAAGGGATTTTTGGATTGAAATTTGTGTATTTGCTCTGTAGTCCCTTTATTTTTTGTGGCTTTAACTAATGACCCCGAATTCAAATTATTTGTAATTTTTCCGATGGATTCAATTTGCTATTTTTCTATTTTCTCTCCAGTCCCTAGTCTTACCATGAGACGGTATCGCAGGATACGTACTCATAAGATATTTAAGTTATGCCCTGATCTTTTAAACAGATTCATATTGAACTGAATTGAAATAAAATAAAATTATCAATTCAAATTATGTTTGAATAAATTAAAATGCAGATTAATTGAAAAGACAAGTTAAAGTTCGAAAAATTGTAAGCAAAAAAACTTTTGCTCAAGAAGTAATACTCCCTCCGTTTCATTGGGTTTGACACACTTTTATTTTTGAATTGTTCCTATAGGTTTGGCGCACTTTCTTTTTTTTGCAAAATTCCTTCAATTTCATCCACTATTTCTACCCTTTTATTTATAAACTCAATTTTGTCTACTCATTTCATTCACTTACATCCATGCACCTAAGACTATGATACCAAATCCATCAAATTTTGATAGAGAGTAGTGTTCAAAAGTAAGAGTGCAACTTCAGGTCGGGCGGAGGGTGTAAATATACTTACTAATATTCAATAAATTTTATCTATTTGGTAAAGTTTTGGAAAAGATTGTCTTTCCGTAAGCTTATGGAAAGACGGGGTTTAATTGAAATAATAAAAGGTAAAAGATCTTAGTTGTAATATTAAAAATTTACTATGCAACATGTAGTGTTTATAAAGTTCATAACCCGATTCTTGCAACTCGAAAATTTTATCTTCATTTCTTCTAATTTGCTCTTTAAACCTTGGTCTTTCCATGACTTTGGAAAGACCGTCTTTCAAGAAACAAACTCATAAAAATTTCGTGAAATTATTGGAAATATGAATTAAAACAAAATCACAAAGTTTTGATTCAGAATGACTAATCGTTAAATGAGTTATTTATAACTGATAGGGTGATTTGATGTTTGTTTTTATTTATTACCACGAGATTCATATAATAGGGTGATTGAGATTTTCATTATCCCAAACACCATATAATAGATATTATTTACTTTTGGATGGTGCTGTCAACCAGGGATATTGAAGTCATTTTGACTACTCCCTCTGTCCCAGCTCTATTTGCACTTCTAACTTTTTGACACTATTCTCTATTAAAATTTAATCGCATATTTAAATAGATTTATGAACAACAATATTATCGTATGTGATATTGTTCAATTCGCCGTAAAAAATAGTTTCTAAATATCAACTTTTTATTTGTCATTATTATACGTAGATAAACATATTAATGGTCAAACGTGTTTCTGGAACATCATGATAATGATTGCAATGGAAATCTAACTGGGACAGAGGGAGTAATCTAAACCCAAATTATCTAAAACTAACATACTAATATTATAATATGTTACTGATTTTTAATTTCTCACTATATATATAATCAATCATAATTTGATAACATACTAATATTATAATTTGTTACTGGTTT